>PVJN01029443.1:0-26428 GCA_004026805.1 Lasiurus borealis | reverse complement strand
CTCTCCCGCTGCCTCATTTCTTCCTTCTCTCCCGCTGCCTCATTTCTCCCTTCTCTCCTGCCGCCTCATTTCTCCCTTCTCTCCCGCTGCCTCATTTCTCCCTTCTCTCCCGCTGCCTCATTTCTTCCTTCTCTCCTGCTGCTTTACAGTGACCTTTGCACCCCAGGCCTTCATTCACCCACTCTTTTCTCCTCCCCCTTCTCTGCTTGTGTCTGCTGTCCCCTACGCTCTCCCCTTCCTAACACCACGGTCTGGCGTTTTGTCACAGACTGGGCCTCCCGAGGATAAATACACCCTGCCCTGTGACATCTTAGGGCGTCCGTGCTTGCTCGCACTTGAGGGATGGAGAAGGTAGGCTGCAGAGTGGGGGTGCCATCAGCTTTGGGCTCATAGGTTAGGGTCAGACCTGTGGTGGTCCAGCTGGCCGCTTGCCCACGATATTAGGGTTCTTTTCTCGCACCCAGCATTTCTGGAGAGCGTGGGGCCAGGCCCCCCGAAGCTCCAGCACAGCCAGGAATGCGGGTCCGGAAAGAAAGCGGCGGTCAAGCCACTCTCCCCTCATGGACTCGGGTGCACAGCAGAGCCTCCCAAGCTGTTTGTCGCTTTGGTGTGCTTGTCCGTCTTGCACGCTAATAGGAAGGAGCTAATAAACGGCAGTTGCTTGTATGCCAGTGTTTGCCATTGTTCGTACGTGGCACAGAATCTCCGCTGGAAGGAAGTCCTAAAAGCACCCGGGCAGAGCGCACGCTTTTATGCTGCCGCACGCGTTCACGATTTTTTCTGTGGAAACGTACGTTCCTGAAAAACCACAGTGGGCTTCCCAGGTGTCTATGCAGATCCATCAGGTGTCAGGTACACTCAAGCTTAACTCATAATCGCCTGGGCATCTAACGGTGCACAGATACAAACGTGTTGGTACCACAGATATGATAGCTGTGGAAAGGAAATTCTCAAGTACAGCATGGTGTCTCTAAAATGTCACTAAAAGCCATTGTCCCCGGGGCTGGGGGCAGCAGCAGGGAGCTGAGTTCTACTCCGCTGTTGTTATGCCAGACCGACCCTCCTTGCACAAGGGCAGGTTAATGATGCTCATTGTCCACTGCCAAGACTCTTCTTTCTTTCAGCAGTAGCCAGAGTGGCTGATTAAAAAGAAAATACTCATCATTCCCACTCTTTATTTTACAGAGTACTCTTCATTTCAATGGCATGTTGCTGTGGAGATCTCTTTTTATTGTTGTTTCTTAAATATATTTTTATCGATTTCAGAGAAGGAGAGAAAGAAACATCAATGATAAGAGAGAATCATTGATTGGCTGCCTCCTGCATGGCCCACACTGGGGATTGAGCCCACAACCCAGGTATGTGCCCTTGGCTGGAATCGAACCTGGGACCCTTCAGTCTGCAGGCTGATGCTCTATCCACTGAGCCAAGCCAACTAGGGTATGTGGAGATCTCTAGCTGTGGGAGCAATTTGACTTTAGTGATTCAATAGGCAACTATTCTATAAATAATACTGATTTAATTATGCACAAGGCCTGATAATTAAAGCAACTTTATTCAAGGCCAGTGCAACGCTTGTAAGCCCCTGACTAGAATCATTTTCAGGCCCGATTGAATGAATTATTCCGTACTGATTGTGAAATATTCCCAGATAGCACCATTAAAGGCTGTATTGAATTCAGATGGTTGCATTATTTTTTAAAGCTTGTCTTGGGATAACTTGCATTTCCCAGAACCTCTGAGCTCTGAACTGAGCGGTTCTGATCCGGCATTGATGGGATTTGCAAATTGGGCCTCGGAGATCACAGAATCCAGGTCCCTTCCCAGTGCCAGAGTCCTTTTCGCAGTATTTCCTCAACAGGCAGTTGTCTGATTCTTAACCTCTTTCCCCCGCAAGGAAATTCTTTTCTTCCACCTGTATTTTGAGGCTGCTCACTCATCTTTCCGTGGTAGATCATTCTTTATTCCCAAGCCAAGATCCGCCTTCCTGAACCTCGCACCATTGTTCCCGGCTCTCTGCTCCATAGCCACAGCAAATCTCCTTTGCCTGAGATAGTTAAAGCTGTCTGCTTTCCTACTTTCCATTCCCTCTTCTCCCACCTATAGTCTTCTCAAGCTCAAAATTCCTGCTTTTTTCAACAGCTGCTTATTTCAGTGAGTTTCATAGAGTGGGAAAATTCAAATAATATAATGAAACACACTCCACTAGCCACAATGATCAGCTATTAAGACTTTGTCATATTTTTCTTAAACAGCTGCCTCCTGCACACCCCCCACTGGGGATATGCCCACAACCAAGGCACACGCCCCTGACCAGATTCGAACCCGGGACCTTTCAGTCCACAGGCTCTATCCACTGAGCCAAACCAGTCTCAGCTGTTTGTGTTTTACTACTCACCAGAGGGAAACATCGATGTGAGAGAAACATCAGTTGGTTGCCTTCTGTACGTGCCTCAGCTGGCAATCGAACCCGCAACCTTTCAGCAGAAGATGATGCTCAACCACCGGAGCCTCTCGGGCCAGGCCCGATGGAAGTTTGCAGAGCCAGTCTGAAATTCACCTCATCTCATTCCCCCTGGCAACTAGAGATGGAGCCTCTGTCAGCCTGGGTCTAAGAATAGGTACACTGAGCTTTGTGCCAACTTAAATATGTAACATAAGGAATACATAGACTTTGGTTGTGTGAAGCCACTCAAGTTTTAGGTTGCTTTTGTTAAACTGAACCCATCGTGATGGATAAGTAGACCTACAGCATTATTTTTACTAGTAGCTGCTGCACAGTATCCCAGAGTGTGAATAAACCTGTTTCTGCCTTGCCATTCTCCTATGTACAGAAGCCTAACTACTTCCTGAATTTTGAATTTATCCACAATTCTGTTTTGGTAATTGTGTGCATTTGTGAGAATTTCTCCAGAATACGTATCTAGAAATAGGACTGCTGGGTTACAGGGTCTAAGTTACTTTCAGTGTTACAGGATTTGTCTTTACTATATCCCAAGTGGCTATGCCAATTTACATTCTCACCCTTTTAACTGTCATTTGTGGGAAACGAGCCCCAAACCTTTTTCTGGTCTTGGTTCCCCTCCCTGCACTTGCTTTTGTTGGTCATTGTTTCTCGGTGATACGCAGCCTGGAACTTCGTTGTCCTGTTTTATCCAGCTGAGGTAGATATGTTTCCAAATTCAGCCCGGCCTGAGTAGCTGTATCACCCTGTGGTATTTGCTGGCATCAAAACCCGAACTGCTCTATTTAGGAAACAGAATTTTGAAAGTTGCAGTGGCTTTACATATGTTCCAGTTAAATTTCATTCTGTTTTTGCTTATCATACTAACTTTTGAATCTTCCCCTTTTCTCTGATGAATATTATTCCTTGGTAATAACCCTAAGTTTATCTATGCTATTGATCAACGTTTTGATCAGCACAAGGGAAATTATGCCCCTCTCCAGTCTGGTGGTTGATCTGTTTTCTATGAGTTTTCATAAATGAGACATTGTGATTCTGCTGTCATAGGCGCTAGGCTTTTAGCCCCGAGGAGAGGAGCGAGATGGTTTTCAGAATTCTGACCAGCCATGATACCTGTGCTCTCCCCGCAGCTAGGGTACCTTTTCTCACTGCACCAGCCCAAACCTGCTCGTAGTTCCGGCAATTGTAAGGACTCCCCTGGCCAGTAGCTCGGGTCATTACAAGTTCGGCTTGCTGGCAGTCTTTCTCCTGTTCGTTGAGACCAAGTACACGCCTAATTTCCAATTACTGTTGTTGTATTTGGATGCTTAATTACATATGTCAGAATCCCAACTCAAATTAGCCTGAAAAAACAAAAAGGAGGTTTATTGGCAAATGAGTATCCCAGGCACTGCCACCTGGAGGGATGGCTGCATCCTCACACACGTGGCAGCCCTAAACCTCCTTCTCTCGGGCAGGATATATGCAGCAGGCGCGGTGCCTCTTTTTCAGTACAGTGGTACCTCGAGATACGAGTTTAATTCGTTCTGTAACCTTGAGGCGTGGGAAACTATGAGATGCTCGAGTCGCGGTAAACTGGTGGGTCGTGTGCAGCCGGCCGATCCACACGATTACTCCTATCTCAAATGTTGCTCGTATTTCAAAGCAAAAATCGCTGGCTCGACAGCTCGTATCTCAAAAATCTTGTATGTTAGGGCTCTCATATCTCGAGGTACCACTCTACTTCTGTCAAAAAAAAAATCCTTGGATGACTTCATCTAGCCTGGGTCGTGTGCCTTACACCAAGGAGTTGTGTATGTGCTGGGGCGATAGAGCTTGCTTTCACCCAGACCACACGGACTGAGAGTGAGCCCTCATTCATCCCTCTTTTATACATGCGCTGAGTGTGTACTCTGTAACAGGCACTGTGTCAGGCTCCGGGATTATCCCTTAAACAACACAGACACAGTCACCGCTTTCTTAAAACGTGCAGGTGCAGAAAACACGGACTTTAAGGCGCTCACAGAAATAAAGGGGGAGTCACTGAGGCCGGCAAGTGAATGACGGGGTTCTGACCTGCGCTCGGGCAGACGAGGGCAGGCTGCCCCAGGGAGGTGTTGTTTGGGTTCATCTGACACGAGTCGGCGTTAGCTGGGGAAGTGGGAAGAGTGATGATGGGCCATCAGAAGCGCCTTGGGGAGGGAGGAGCACAGGCAGAACCGTGGAGTCAGGAGGATAATGCAGGCCCTGCGGAGACCAGAATGGGTGGATCACAGAGACTGGAGGGGCAGGGAGGCGCAGGTGGGGATGGAGAAGCAGGTGAGCACCACCTCTAGGAAGGCCACCGGGCTTGCGAGAGGTTTGGGAGCCAGACAAGGTTTAAGCATCAGTTCAAAGTGATGAACAGCCCTAGTCCATGTGGGTAACTCAGTCCCTGAGATACAGCTTAGTGTAGCTAATTATGAGGCCCAGAGAACCCACACTATCTGTCCAGACCTGGTTCAGGCAGTGCCCATTTCCCGGAAACAGTCTTCACTGCCCCTGCCTTCCTGCCGCCGGGAGGGGGTGCGTTTTCCTCCGTCCCTGCTCCCTTGCTGCCCTGCTCAGAGGACTCTCGTGGTGCTGATGACCCCATCCAGGGCTGGGCAGGACTTGCTGGTGTCCAGCCAGGCTAATGATTGGCATCTGGGCAAGTTACCCCAGCAGGCCTGCCTGTGAAAGGCCTACCTGCCAGGTTGTCCCTCGCTTGGCATCTGAGAGCTAGATGCCCACGAGTGTTCATTGCACCTGAGCCGTTGATACAAACAGTGTCGTTTCTGCTCAACCCCTGCTTTCCTTCCTGGAGTCTGGAACCTTGATGTTTGCCAAACAGAGGGTACGTACCCACGTGACAAGCCTCCCCTCAGAAACCTTGTGCCCTGAGTCCCCGCTGAGCCTCCCTGGTGCACCACCTTTCACACGCGCTGTCCTGACCGGTTGCTAGGGTGATTACGTGCAACCAGTGTAACTCCACTGGGAGAGGGCTCTTGGGAACTGCTGGCTGGTGTCCCTGTATTTCACTCTGTGCGCCTCTCCCTTTGCTGATTGGCTTTGTGTCTTTTCAATGCAATAAATCAGAGTCACGAGTATGATTATATGCCACGTTACCGGTATGCGCGTCCTAGAGAATCACAGAACTTGGGGGGGGGGGTCTTGGGGACCTCTGACACAGCACCCTGGCATAGCAATCCTTCCTGTATAATAAAAGGCTAATATGCAAATTGTCCCCTCAGCCAAGGGGCGGGGATGGCCCACCAAATGCCTGTGGCCCCTCCCCCAGCTGGCCCTACCCCTGACCAGCACACACCCCTCCCTTGATCGGGGGCAGAGCCAGTCCACCAACAGCCCATAGCTCCCCAGCCGTCCTTGCCCGATCTGCCCCAATTGGGGCCAGCCAGCTGGACCCCACCTGTGCACGAATTCGTGCACTGGGCCTCTGGTTGTTAAATATCTGTTCACTTATTCAAAGGAGAGTGCGGACCTGGTGAAGAACGAGGGCAGAGGAAGGGACTCTGGTGGGCACTGATTCTCCCCTCCTTCTGAGCAGTCAGCTGTGGCCCTAAACTGTACTCTGCGCTCTTCTAAACTACAGTTTTAATCTGGTAAGGCAAACTCTCCCCCCAAATTTTCCTGGTGAGATTTTCGGATTGTGATAGCCCTTCCATGGCTCCCCAGTGCTCACAGATTCTCTCGTGGACTGCTGATGTCTCAAACACTGCATGTTAAGAGCGTAGGGGTCATTTGGGCACTTTTCATTTTTATAGTTTTTCATTTGGGGAAAGCGAAATATTCCTGTTTCCAGTCTGCTCCCATTGTGATATTTCCGAAGGGAAAACTGAATGCGACCATTCAGTAATCGTAGAGAAAAGGGAAAATCGGTTGAGACACTGAACGAAAGACCTTAAGTTAAAAACCTCTGAGAGAGGAAAGCATCCCGCGCTGACAGAGCAGAGGCGGGCTGGCGGAGTGGCTGTCACCGCTTTGCATTTCGAACAGTAAACCTGAAAGCGCAGGATCTGTGACCACTGGAGCCGAAATGCTGTATTCGGTGTTTCTCACGAAAGAGCCTTTACCGTAAAAACATGCCCTTCTCCTCGGCTCAGGTGATCCTCCAAACGTGAAGTGCAGAGAGAGCACTGGCCAGGGCCACAGCCACGCCGGCACACAGGAGCGTGACGGCGACCCCGTGTCTGTGCGTTGGCCGGCTCCCGGAATGGTGTCTCGGAAGGAGTAAAATCGCCCCTCTGTTCTGAGCACGTGGTGCGGACGGGGGCCTGGGAGGGTGCCAGTTGGTGGCGGCACCTGCGCCTCCTTGGTGGTGCAGCCCAACAAGCCACAGGCGGCTCTCTGGCCCCTGGAGTGCGGCTCTTCCACAAAACACCACGGCCTGGGCGAGTCTGTGTTGAGGAAGTGGCATTAGAAGAAGTTGACGTTTAAAAAATGTGGCTCTCCAAAGAAATGTCAATCATTGTCCTGTTGGTATTTGGCTCTGTGGGCTAAAGAGTTTGCCGACCACTGATCTAGCCAGTCGGCTGCAGCTCTGGGACAGGACAAGCAGTGGACGTGAGAATAAAATCAAGCACCGCGCCCCCCACCAAAAAAAAAAATAAAGAAAAGAAACAGGCTTCTGCTGATAATAGCGATCAGACACCTTCTCTCGCGTTAAACAGACGGAGGAATCCTGGTGCGGTGGCCTATTTGCAGTATGCAAATCGAACACGGGCAGAAGGTGCTCAGATCTGACCTAGAAAAGTGAGACGTCGGGAGAGAGACCGAATACCCCACGGGGGACTCCCAGGACAATTACCTCGAGTCTAGTGGGTGGAATACAACTCCGAAAGGAAACCGGGTGTTTTGAAGGAAGAATTAATGTATGTCGAGGCAAAGGCTTCGTGCCGGCCTTTGTTTATTGTAAGTCCTCAAAGGGGTATAGGAATCGAGGTCCTCCAGCGTATGGGAGGGCTTCGGAGACAAAGGGAAAGCAGCGAAGGGTTTTGACAGCAAAATCCCGCGCTATCAGCTAGAACCATGTGAAATTGCTCAGACTCTGAGATCTTGACCTGCAACAATGGCAATTTCATATGGTTTAGCCTAATATACATTAGTTTTATCGTATGAATACTTTAAAACTACTCTCAGTTTATTGTCTTGGGCTTAACTTTATCAGAGGTGGAAGGATATCATTAACTCTTAGAAAGGCTTTTTTAATAATAATTTATGATATATCCATCACTTATCAAACCAGCGGATTTTTAGCACCTCGGGATGTAGCTGGTATACAAAAACTGCACATATTCAATTGTGTATATCATTTTATGAGTTTGGACACATGCATATACCCGTGAAACCATCACCACAATCAAGGTAACAGACATATCCATCACCTCCAAAAGTTTCCTGATGCCTCTTTTTGTGTGATAAGAACACTTAACATGAGATCTGCCCGCTTACATTTTTAGGTGTGTAATGCAGTGTCATTAGCAGGCAGTCTGTTGTATAGCAGATCTCTAGAACTTATTCATCTTGTATATCTGAAATGTTATACTTACTGACTGACAATTGCCCATTCCCCTCGCCAGTCCCTGGCAAGCACCAACCATTCTTCTCTCTGCTTCTGTGAGTTTGACTACTTTAGACACCTCAAATACACTGTATGACCAGGTTATTATATATATTAAAGGCCCGGTGCATGAATTCGTGCATGGGTGGGGTCCGGCCAGCCTGGCCAGGGGTGGGCGGGGCATGGATGGTTAGCTGGCCTGCCTGCTGGTTGAACTCCTGGTTGAGGGGACAATTTGCATATTAGCCTTTTATTCTATCGCATAGACACTGAGTGGCCAGATTGCTATGCGTTCAGAGATCCTCATCATCTGGCCACTCAGTGTCAGTGTATTCTTGGAGTATTTGCCCTTCTGTGACTGGCCTTTTCATTTAGCATCATGTTCTCAAGGTTCATCCATGTTGTTGCAGATGGCGGGTTACATTTTTAAGAGCTGAAGAATATCCCATGGGGTGTGTGTGTGTGTGTGTGTGTGTGTGTGTGTGTGTCATGTTTTATTCATTCATCTACAATGGACATTTGAGCTGTTTCCATATCTTGCTGTTGTGAATATAGTGAATGTGAGGGCACAGATATCTTTTAAAGACCCTGACTTCAATCCTTTTGAATATATATTGCTTATCATTGATCATGTGCGTTCTGGCATATGTCTTTAGTAACTCCTTCACAGTTCAAACCTTTGAAAGAGGTTTATAATTAATCTTTTGAGTTGGTATCTGCCCTTCCTTTACTGGGGTGCAAATGGAGAGAATGGGGATTGTGACTAAAAAGAATAGGGGTTCTAACAGTGATGCTAATTAACTCCTCTTCAGGGGAGGTTTTAGGGGTGTGGGATGTGTTACTCTAACATTCTCATTAGCTAGCTAACTTCTTTTTTAATGCTCACCTGAGGATATTTTTCTATTGATTTTTAGAGCGAGTGGAAGGGGGATAGAGAGAAAGAAAGAAACATAGATGTGAGAGACACATCGTTTGGTTACCTCCTGCATGCCTCCTGTCAAACCTGCAACCCAGTTACATGCCCCTGACCAGAATCCAGCCCGAGACCCTTTGGTGCCCGGGCTGATGCTCAAACCACGGGCCAGGGCACCTACTTAACTTCGGATGGCAGGCGCCACTCACCTCTCGCTGCGGAGGGAGCCACAGCGGCGCTCTCCTGGCAGCTGGGGTGCCCTTTGCCCTCTGAAGAGCTGCTGTCACCGTTGTCTTCTCTGGGAGCAAGTGTCTGACCCGGTCCGATCCTGTCATTAGCTAGAGTGCCCTCTTGGTGGAGCCCAGCAGTAGTGCCAGCTTGGGAGAATCATTCAATCTCTAATGTGATTCACTGTAGTAAGACCGAGGTGTGTGATAAAATCTTCACTCTAGCCAAGACCGGTTTGGCTCAGTGGATACAGCGTCGGCCTGCAAACTGAAGGGACCCAGGTTCGATTCCGGTTAAGGGCATGGACCTTAGTTGTGGGCACATCTCCACTGTGGGGCGTGCAAGAGGCGGCTGATCGATGTCTCTCTCTCATCGATGTTTCTGACTTTCTATCTCTCTCCCTTCCTCTCTGTGAAAAATCAAATAAAATATATTTTTTTAAAAATCTTCATTCTATAGTCAATTCTATCAGTTAACTATTGCTATAAACCTAGCCACTTCAAGAGGTAAAGGTTCTCCCTTCCTCACTCCCTTCCACTCTCTCTAAAGTCAATGGAAAAGTATCCTTGGGTGAGAATTTTTTTAAAAATATTTAAGATTCTTCTTCTGAAAGCCTTCAGTTAATCCTTTAACATAGAAAGACTCATGCGTTCAGAGTTCAAGACTAATCAAGGTAAACACCGATCAGAAGCAAATAGGAGAGTCTTAAAATGGTTCCTAAGTGCGGGCCTTGCTGGCAGTCCTTTTGGGAAGCTGCATTTGGGGGGGGGGGGGCACTTGGATACTCTGATAAGGAAGGCACCTCCCGTTGTAAGTCAGCCGTTAGTTCCAGGTCCTTGCTCCTAAACGAGGCGAAGAACATAAAAGGCGGACTGGAATGCAGCTGCAGGTTCTCCTGAGGGCGGAGGGCCGGGGTCCCCTTCCCCTCCCATCTGGATGCGCCTGTTGACTCCTTCACCCCCCAAAATTGCGTACGTGACTTCTAAGGCTTCACCCTCCGTGCAGTGAGCTCCTGCATTGTTCCGGGGGCCCCTGAGCCGCCCGGTCAGAGGCCTGACTACCCCAGGCCTCCTGCGTGCGCTCCAGAGATAGGCTCCGCCGAGCCCCGTCATCCCCCGCCAAGGCGCCAGATAAACGGAGGAGCCTCCGACCCTTCCAGCGCTGCTTCCCGGCCGAGGGCCCCGGCAGGCGGAGCAGACAAAGCCATCCCTGGCCGGCCTTTATCTGCGCGCCGGACCCCGGGAATCGGGGAGCTGATAACACGGCCGTTGGTCTGTGCCGCCGTGTTTCACAACGACATGTCACACCGCCGCTGACACCTGGAACCGCATCAGTTCCTAGGTACGGCTTCTAAGAAAACCTTGGATGCCGAAACCCATGTGGCTCAGTGGATAAAGCGTCGGCCTGCGGACTGAGGGGTCCCAGGTTCGATTCCAGTCAAGGGCATGTGCCTTGGTTGCAGGCACATCTCCACTGTGGGGCGTGCAGG
This sequence comes from Lasiurus borealis, assembly GCA_004026805.1. Taxonomy (NCBI): domain Eukaryota; kingdom Metazoa; phylum Chordata; class Mammalia; order Chiroptera; family Vespertilionidae; genus Lasiurus; species Lasiurus borealis. The sequence goes on along the minus strand of PVJN01029443.1, from coordinate 15,756 downwards.
AGGTGGCTGATCAATGTCTCTCTCTCATCCATGTTTCTAACTCTATCCCTCTCCCTTCCTCTCTGTAAAAAATCAAATATATATATATTTAAAAAAATAAAAAATAAATAAAATAAAAATACAAAAGCCGATCTTTGCTGCTGAACTAGACCAAAGCCAAGCGGGGAGCCGGGTTGGGCCTACGGGCCATAGGTGGCCGCTGCCTGCTTTAAAGAGCGTGTCGTCCTTGTAAACTGAAAACCACAGGCTTCCAGTCAGGATGGCTCCGATTTCCTGCTTCCAACTTACATCTTCTTTCTGAGCACCGTGATGACTGGTAACATGGAAATTAGACATATCTGTGATCAAAAAAACAAAACAAAACACCTCTGGACCAGAAACAGATCAACCAGTAAGAGATGTTTAGTGACAGGCCTCCAGTTACTGACATGCTGCAATCTACATCCAGGAAAAGGGTCCAAGTGGCTAGGACATGTATTTCTGTGGATAATGAGGCTCAGAACACTCAGTAAGGGGGGCTGTGTTCCCTACCTGTGAAGTCAGGGATTGCCCATGGACAGAGACAGGAAAAGAGATTATTCTGATTTGGAGGTGCAAGCAGGAGAGCAGAGAGAGAGTCTCGGGGCCAGAGACTAATGTGCTGCTGGCTTACTGTGGAGTCTGGACCTTTCTCCCTGTGAGTGGACGAAGCAGCTCTCAGTGGATAGAGGGTAAATGAAGGAGGAAGAAAGGAGTTTTCCCAAGGTTAGGCTGCAGTCAAAAATTTCAAGACAAAATGGCGACAGTTGTCCAAATTAGCAGGCAGTAAATACATTCACCCCATAAATGATGAGAATCATTTTAGAATGACTCTTATTTTTTGTAAATACGTTTTTACTGAGTTCAGAGAGGAAGGGAGAGGGAGAGAGAAGCATCTATGATGAGAGAGAATCATGGATCAGCTGCCTCCTGCACGCCCCCCACTGGGGATGGAGCCCGAAACCCTGGCCTGTGCCCTGACCGGGACTCAAACCGTGACGTCCTGGTTCGTAGATGGATGCTGAACCACTGAGCCACACCATCTGGGCATCTGTGTATGGTGCCAAGTGGGTACTAGCAGTATCGGGGAACACCTTGTAAAGTATATGTTTGTCTAACCAACAAGCTAGACACTTGATACTAATACCAAATAGTATTGAATGGAAACTGTAATTAATTTTTTTATTTAAAAAAGAATGAATTAGAGGAAGAAAATGCATGTCAGTCTTAAAACAGGAAGGAAGAGCCCTGGCCGGTGTGACTCCGTTGGCCGGAGCTGTATACCATCAAGGTGGTGGCTTCGATTCCCAGTCAGGGTACATACCCAAGTTGCAGGTTCAATCCCCAGTCGGGGTGCATGCAAGAGGCAGCCGGTTGATGTTTCTCTCTCACATCAATGTTTCTCTGTGTGTGTCTTCCTCTTCCTCTCTCCCTCTCTGTCCCTTCCTCCCTCCCTCCCCCTTCCTCTCTCTAATATCAATTTAAGATTTTTTTAAAGGAAGTGAAAGAAAGCAGAGGAAAATAAAAACGGCACACAAAGTATTTTTAAAAAGAAAGCCATTTCTCCATTTAGAGCTGTCTAAGAATTAGAGCCGTTTGCCTTGTTAGCTAATGAGCTCGCTCTCACTGTCAGGGCGAGTTGAGATGTTCTGGTCAGCTGCATCGAAAGCTACATCGGGGAGTGTCTTTGGGGGCTTGGGGGGTTTCGTGGCTGTTCCATTCTCAGCAGTTCGCCCCCGGTTGGAAGCATCACAAACGAATGAGCTCTTCTGTGGAACTGACCTGCCTTGGCTGGCAGCTCTCCACAGATTCATCAAATCAATGGGCCAAGTTAATTTATGCGCCTTTGATCTTGAAGGCTGACTTGAAACCGCAGGTCCTCGGGTTTTTTAAAAACATATATTGAGGCTGAGCACCCAGGAACATTTCATTGCTCGGACCATCAACCCACGGTTTGGGCTCGCAGGTATATTTCGGACAAGTAGCCACTTTCCACGTAAAACAACAGTCTTTAAGGCAGGTTTTTGAGTTTCGTTTTTATCTGCCCCTCACTTGTGTGAAGCACTGTTTCTTGGAAGAATGAAAACAGCAGTGAGATGATAGAAGTGGATACAGAAGAAATACCTGTTTTCTTTTAATTCCTATTCTCACAGGGATGCTTTCCATTAACGTAGAAGTTTGCTTTCCTCGCGCCAAGAGGAGCTCATTCTTCCCATCGATGCCCTCTAGCCCTCATCTCGGAACTTCTAGCGATCCCTTCAGGTAGCTCCGGTGTGACCCTCTGCTTTTGTCTCAAATGACTCGTCTGGATCCAAACCTGGGTGACTAGGGCGTGAACAGCGCAAGTGACTGCGCTCAACTCATTCTCAGAAAGCCACATTTTACTCAGTACTTTCCCACTCTCTCACCGCCGTGTCTTCACAGAGCTGACCGGCGGTGCAGCCCGTTCACTCGTTCTACTTCTCCAGGTGCACATTTCAGGTTCTCTGCATTGACCTTTGGGAAACGCTAATGCATAGTAACAGGGCGATCATTCAGACAGGGAAACTAGAACATGCAAGTATACGAAAAAGCACTCTCCGCCCTCCCAGAAAAAGCAGGAGCACGGCCTAACCGGTGTGGCTCAGTGGATAGAGCATCGACCTGCGGACTGAAGGGTCCCAGGTTCGATTCCGGTCAAGGGCATGTATGTACCTTGGTTGCGGGCACATCCCCAGTGGGAGGTGTGTAAGAGGTAGCTGATGGATGCTTCTCTGCCATTGATGTTTCTAACTCTCTATCCCTCTTCCTTCCTCTCTGTGAAAAATCAATAAGATATATTTAAAAAAGAAGAAGCAGGAGCCCTATGTATGATAATATTTATCTTTTAAGGAAAAGCAGGTACCTTCTTGTTACCCCTGACTCCCCTTCTAATGGCGCACAGACAGGGGGCAGCCTTCCAGTTCTCCAGGGCCCGGGGGTTTTACTCAGTTCTCAGCCTGTGCGTGCCCTTGGTCTGAGAGAAAGCACGCGAACCTCTCCCAGGTCCACGGGTTGATCCTTTCTCTTTCTCAATTTGACACGTTCTAGCGACGCTAGGAACACGACTTCAGTGTCCTTGGCGTCATTTGCTTGCTTTCTTGACAGCTAGTTCTTTTGGAAATCATTTTTTGTTTTGTTTTCAAGTAATACCTTTTGAGATGATAGGCATAACTTCAGCCAGGATTGCAGAAACAGTGCCGGCCACACTTCCCGTTCCAGATAAGATAGAGCGGGCGCATTCACTCTGGGCCCGTTAAATGTAATGATATAAGTAACTTAAAAGTAAACGGGTGGGGAAAGATAAACCATGCAAATCTCAAAAGAAAGTTGCAGTGGCTGCATTAACGTCAGATAAGACCTCAGAGCAAAGAAAATTATCAGGGACAAGACATGATTCACAGGGTCAGTCCATCCAGAAGATACGCCGATCTTGAATGTGTGTGCATCAAACAACAGGGTTCAAAGTACCTGAAGCAAAACTCGACATAACTGAATTGAGAAATAGGCAAATCCACAATTATAGTTGTGAAACTTTAATGCTCCTTTCTTTTGTTTTTTTTTTTTAATATATTTTATTGATTTTTTTTTACAGAGAAGAAAGGAGAGGATAGTTAGAAACATCGATGAGAGAGAAACATCAATTGGCTGCCTTCTGCACATCCCCTGCTGGGGATGTGTCCACAACCAAGGTGCATGCCCTTGACCAGAATCGAAACCAGGACCCCTCAGTCCTCAGGCTGACGCTCTATCCACTGAGCCAAACCAGTCAGGCTAATGCTCCTTTCTTAATAGTTGATAGAACCAGTAGATGGAAAATGAGCAAGGATATAGAAGAAATTCCACCACCACTCAACTGATCTAATTGACATAGAAAGCTTCAGTTGACAACATCATAATATATTTACTTTTCAAGTCCACAGGTAACATTAACCAAGGTAGACTACGTCCCAGGTCATAAAACAAACCCCAGCAAATATAGAGACTTGAAATCATACAAAGCATATTATCTCATCATCATGAAATCAAATTAGAAATCCAAATCAGACTACAGGAAAGTCTCCACACACTTGGAAACTAAACAGCACACTTCTCATTGATCCATGGATCAGGGAGGAAGTCTCAGGGGAATGAAAAAATACATTGAGCCCTGGCCAGTGTGGCTCAGTTGGTTGGAGCCTCGTCCTGTGTACCAGAATGTCTCGGGTTTGATTACTGATTAGGAGCGCATACCTAGATTGTAGTTCCATCCCTGGTCAGGGTGTGGCACATGCAGAAGGCAACCTATCAATGTCTCTCTCTCTCTCTCTCTCTCTCTCTCTCTCTCTCTCTCTCTCTCCCCCTCCCCCCCTCCCCTCTCTTCCCCTCTTTCTCCCCTCTTTCCCTTCCTCTTTAAAATCAGTTTTAAAAAATACATTGAGCCAAAACCAGTTTGGCTCAGTGGATAGAGCGTCGGCCTGTAGAATGAAGGGTCCCAGGTTGGATTCCGGTCAAGGGCATGTATCTTGGTTGCAGGCACATCCCCAGTAGGGGGCGTGCAGGAGGCAGCTGGTCCATGTTTCTCTTTCATCCATGTTTCTGATTTTCTATTCCTCTCCTTTCCTCTCTGTAAAAAGTCAATAAAATATATTTTTTTAAAAACACATTGACCAGTATGAAAATGAAAATACAACATATCAAAACTTGTAGGAAGGATGTAGCTAAGTCAGTGCTGAATGGGCAATGTTTTAAACTATGTTTTTCTTTATTTCAGAGAGGAGAGAATTATTAACCGGCTGCCCCCTGCACACGTCCAACTGGGGATCAAGCCCGCTCTCGGGCATATGCCCTAACTGGGACTTGAACCGTGACCTCCTGGTTCATAAGTCAATGCTCAACCACTGTGCCACACTGGCTAAGCTTGAATAGGAAAATTTAAAGCACTACATGCTTCAATGAGGAATAAATGAAAGGTCTCAAATGAGTAATCTAGGCTTTTACCTTAAAGTAGAGGGAAAAAGTAAAACTCAAAGCAAGCTGGAGAAAAGAAATAATAAAGAAGTTCATGTGGTTGAAAACAGAAGCAATAGAGGAAAACAATGAATCAGAAAGCTGGTTCTTCGACAAGAGAGAGTCTGACTTCATTGGTAATGAGTGCAGTTAGAGCATTGGGGTTTTTACAAGCTCCCGAGATCCCGCCGGGTCAGAGGGGCACAGAACCTCTGCCGGCGAGGCTGGGTACACTTTCTTGGGGTCTGACCGGTATCGGCATTGATGGCCCAGCGCCTTTCGTGTTTCTTGGGGAAATTTTGTGGCCATTTCCTTTCCTCTCACTTTCTGTTGTCCTCAAAGTCAGTACCGACTCTTGCCCTTGAATGTTAGCTTGCCCTTGAACGTTAGCTTGCCCTGGGCACTGCTCCGTTCCCCCCCCCCTCCAGTCCACATCCTCACCACCTTGATTGATTGTGGTACCGACCCTGAAACCCCCCTCTGTTGGTCTGCAACACCTCATTGGTCACCAGTTTTCGGCTGTGATCACCCAAGCCATAGTGACAGCGTGTCTCGCGCACCTGGTCCTGTGGCCCTCGCTCCGGGGAGGGAGCCCAGAAGGGCTTGATTTCTCAGTCCTGGTCGCCAGTTCAGTGCCTGCCCTCTGCTAGCGCCGCATCCCAGTTGGTGTGCGATGGATTTGAATTTGCTCAGTAAGTTTGGGATTGTGCTGTGTCTTTGGCCTTACATGTGCGGCTCACCTGCCTGTTATTGTTACTAAAACCTGGGGTAAAGCTTATTTTTCTCTCTTAGTAAGTTCTGATGATTATTTTTAAATCGGGTAGACATGTGAGTAAATATTTCGCGGTGGAAGCAACTCACAGCAGCAGGTACATTCATTTCTGTTGGAAAAAAACAGCAGTAAACGTTCTTCTTGTTGATTTACTTCCTTCTTAAGAGGTCTTATTGGCAAATGGTATTTTATCTTAAAAGGATTTATGTTTGGTGAAATGTCTCTTTTTATGGACATGCCAAGCCTACTTATTTATCTGGATGGTTGAAATTGTTGAATATATGTAAATAAATTACAAAGAAAATGTACTACTAATTTTTGATGCTTTTTTTAGTTTCAATGAATGTACTTTTTTTCTTGTCAACTACAGTTTACTTTCAACATTACTTTGTGTTGGTTTCAGGTGTACAGCAGAGTGGCCAAAGTGGCACCCCTGATATTTCCAGTACCCGCCTGGCATCCGCATAGTTATTACAAAATTATTCACTCTGCTGTACCTTATATCCCCATGACTGCTTTCTAACTACCAGTCTGTACTTCTTCCTCCATTCACCTCCTTCCCCCAGTCCCCTAATTCCCCTCCCCTTTAGCAACCCCCATTCTGTTCTCTGTGACTTTATTTCTACTCTGCTTGTTCATTTATTTTATTATTTAGATTCTACATGTAAGAGAAATCATATGGTACTTGTCTTTCTCTGACTGACTTATTTCACTTATATACTGCTAAAAATATTTTTCACTTTTTTAAAATATATTTTATTGATTTTCCACAGAGAGGAAGGGAAAGGGATAGAAAGCCAGAAACATTGGTGAGAGAGACATCGATCAGCCGCCTCCTGCACGACCCCTACTGGGGATATGCCTGCAACCAGTGTACATGCCCTTGGCCGGAATCAAACCTGGGACCTTTCAGTCCCCAGGCTGATGCTCTATCCATTGAGCCAAACCAGTTTTGGCACTGCTAAATTTTTTAAAGTTGTTGGAACTGGGGTCTTTTTCCTTAAAGACAGAGAACAGATTTTAATTTCTAAGGGACTAAGGCCATTAGAATCTGTCCAGACAACATTACAGAATAGACCACCCAGGCTGAAACCTTCCAGAGAGGTCTGTATGAGTCACAGTGGGCTGAGAGATGAGGAAGGAAGGGGTAGTATTCGGAGTGATAATTCAATTGTATGCTTCCAATTTTCAATATTGTTTTTTTTTTAATTAAAGAAAGGTTTCTTGCCCAGCCAGCATGGCTCAGTGGTTAAGCATTGACCTTGAACCAGGAGGTCATGGTTTGATTCCCGATGAGGGCACATGTCCAGGTTGTGGGCTCAGTCCCCAATCAATTTCTATCAACCTCTTCTACTCCCTTCCTCTCTGAAATCAATAAAAATATTTTTTTTAAAAAGTTTCTTACAGTTTACACCAGCTATGGCCTATGAGTCAAATCTAGCCTGCCACCTATTTTTGTATGGTCTTCAAGCTAAGAATGGTTTTTACCTTTTTAAATGGTTGATAAATGAAAAGTAACATTTCATGACATGGAAAACATTTTATGAAATTCAGATTTCAGTACAATAAAGTTTTATTGGGACATAGCCAGGCTCATTTGTTTATGTACTACTTACTTATGGCTGTTTTCGTGCTACAACAGCAGATATTCGTAATTGCCACAGAGACCGTACGGCCAAGGTAACCAAAAGTATCTGCTACTGGTCTTTTAGAGAAAAGTTTGCCAAACCCTGATTTAAATTCATTTCCCAGCCTGATCTCCTCATGAAAGATGATTGCTCATCAGAGGGTTTGAAATTCCCAAATAATTTGTTACCAAGTCTGTCTATTGAAGGGGGTCAGCCTTTTTCTTGGCAACAGGCATAACTGTGGACAACACAGAATACTGGTCAGGGTGGCAGGAGCCTACCTAGGTAAATTCTTATTTTCTTCTTTATTTTAATTTTTATTGATTTTTTACAGAGGAAGGGAGAGGCACAGAGAGCCAGAAACATCAATCAGCTGCCTCCTGCACACTCCCCACTGGGGATGTGCCAGCAACCAAGGCACATGCCCCTGACCAGAATCGAACCTGGGACCCTTCAGTTCGCAGGCCAGTGCTCTATCCACTGAGCCACACCGGTCTTGGCTTCTTCTTTTCATTAAATGCTCCTTGAGGACTTTTGAAAAAGAGTTAACCTCCATACTTACCTCATCACAGGGGACTGATGAGGCACATAATGTATCTTAATTTTTAAAACAACTTGAAAATGACCGAGATGAAGGTGTTCTTTTAGGAAGTACAGAAAAGTGTATCTACTCCAACTTCTGGTAGCTCTTCCTTTTTAAAGACAAATAACCCGTCAGGGGTGAGGAAAAGCAGTGAAATGGGTATAATACATCCTTTTCCTTCTGATGATTTTTTGCTTCCTCTGCCTCTCGGTAGCTATTTATGGCTGTAGTCACCGACTACTGACATGTGGTAGGGATGACAGATATTTGAGACCAACCGGCTTGAAGGGAGGTTTTGGTTCTATGATATCGAAGCACATTGAATTATTCGACAGAGAGGGCTGCATTCTGAATTAAAGCACAGATCGTGGACTGAAACGGTCTCGCTGTAGAGAGAGGATTAGCACTGTGTACCCCAAAGCAGAGGCAAACGCATTCACGGTATGCATGACTCCTGGGGGGACTTTTGCCCACCTGGCGGGACCTGACCTTCAGGAATGTAAGTGGGCTGCTCCGGTCTGACCAGTGGACGTCTGTCCCTGTGAATGGCTCTGAGGGGGATTTCCCCCAAATCCTCAGGGAGCCGCACTTCAAGGTACTTCTGTGCTTAAGGATTACCGCAATACCAGCCTGGATTTAACCCCGGTTTATCTCATTCCTCCCCAACCTGTTTACATTTCCTCCTGCTCCACTCCTTGAGCTCATGAGGTCTCTACGCCCCCCCCCCCCAGCATTGCTCCGAGTCCTGCTTTCTCTTGGGTTTTGGGGAGCGCCCCTTCGTTGCTCTGCCCTGGACGGGGTGAGTAAACTGAAGGCATCATTTCTGCACTCCATTCTTAGCGATTTCTGCCTCGTTCATTTAGAGCAGCGGTTCTCAACCTTCCTAAGGCCGCGACTCTTGCATACAGTTCCTCATGTGGTGGTGACCCCCAACCATGAAATGTTGCTACTGTGATGCATCATGATGTAAACATCTGCATTTTCCGCTGGTCTTAGGCGACCCCTGTGAAAGGGTCCTTCCACCCCCAAAGGGGTCGCGACCCACAGGTTGAGAAGCGCTGGTTTAGAGCAAGGTTTCTCAAGCTTGGCAGGAGTCACATTTGGGGCCAGATAAGTCGGGGCTCAGTAAGGGACTGTCCTGTGCCTTGTAGGATGTTTACCAGCCTTCTTGGCCTCTACCCCCTAGATGCCAGTAACACCTCCCTTCCCACTCGTGAGAACTGACAATGCCCCCAGATATTGTCACGTGTCTCCTGGGGGACAAAGTTCCTTCAGTTGGGAACCACCGCTGTAGATTTTTGTCTTTTCCAAAGGGCCGATGGTGAACTTCGGGGCTCTCTGTATCTGATTGGATTGTGCTTTTCTGATTTTTTTTTTCCTCTGATGAATGCTCATCTTAAATGACAGTGACTGCGACTTTTCTAGCTTCCGTTTTTCAGGTCAGCTGTGGCATTTGTGGGTGGCGAGGAGGACAGATACCTCAGATCGCAGAAGTTTTTTTTTCTAATAAGCGTTCTATATGTGCACTGTGAAAACGTGGAGGATGGGGAAAAATGGAGACTGTTTTATCCCCCAGAAATCCATCACTTCAGGGCTCCTAATGTGACTGCTGTTAGTAAATTGACTTATGGCCTGCCCCTATTTTCTCTATATTTTATTTCAGAGAGGCGATGTCGCTAGAAAATCAATTTTTATACTCTTTTACCCACTTAACGTCTTCACATAAATGTTTTCCTGTCGACCCTGTTTAAATGACTGAACGAAAGGCTATCATATTAATATGCCTCAATCATCTCTCTCGCGTTCGGTAGCTAGGTTTCATTGGTTCTTTTTATACAAGGCATTTTTGTTCCTGAGCTGTTTTCTGGGCTCTGGGTTTATTTTCCGAGATGAATGTTGGGAGTAGACTCCGGGGTCAAAGGGTAAACACATGTTTAAAGCGGAGGCTCAGGTTATTTTGAAGCCGCTGCCTGGCCCGGTGGAGAGCAGTGAGCGGGGCTTTTGCGCCGACGATGCTTTTCGGGACCGTCTCCTGGGCTTCTGGCAGGAAAGAAAAGGGCTGGGCTGGAGTTAATCGCTTTTCCGTGCCTGCCTGCCCTTCTGTGGGGATATTAATGGAGAGGCAAGTAGCCACCAAAGCCCTGACTCAGATTCCAGATAGCCCACGGGGTTGGATTCCAGCTCCTTCAAAAGAGCGTTTCAGCCCTAGCCGGTGTGGCTCAGTGGGTAGGGTGTGGGCCTGTGGACTGAAGGGTCCAGAGTTTGATTTCGGTTATGAGCACATGCTCGGGTTGCGGGCTCCATTTCCAGTAGGGGGCGTGCAAGAGGCAATCGATGATTCCCTCTCATCATGGATGTTTCTATCTCTCTCCCCCTCTCCGTTCCTCTCTGAAATCAATTTAAAAAATGTATTTTTTAAAAAGAGAGTAAGAGTTGCACCCACGGAAGGCATGTACTTTGTGCCTGTGTGTTTTGCCTGGCTTACAATCAGTGTTCAGATCAATCAGCCTGCTGTTAATCACTTTGACTGAGATGACAGTGGGAATGAGATCTGAACACTGCCGTCAGATTACCGTCCCCAAGGCTGCAGAGTGAGGTCTGATGCACATTTCATTTCCAGAGGTAAGGGAGAAAAGAATGCCTTTAGAACGTCTATACCCGGAACAGGGAACTAGAACATAAACAGCTGGATAGTATTGTACATCCCGATGTAAGACATCAAGGCACATCATGAAGTTTCTCCAAGATGACCCCGTACTTACTTACAGTTTTACACACCGAAAACTTTTATTCTGCTCGGAAAATGTGCCACTTTCTGCAGACGGACATGTGGTCTTCAGGAGAGGGGCCTAAAAGCAGGACCTGAGACGCTATTTGACCCCACATGACACCTGGAGGGAGAGCCCTGAGGGGAGGGAGGACACAGGGTAGGGAAGAGGGAGGAGCTAAAGTAAGGATACGTACGGTCTTAGGAAGGTCTGGCCTGAGCCTGCTCGGCTTGGGGGGCTGTAGGACAATCAGGGGGTGCTGGCTGGCCCTGGGGAGGAGCAGGCAGAGTGTAACCTCCCCGGCAGGACTTCAGCGCTTCAGGAGAGGGACAGCTGTGAGCCATTGGCATCGAGCAGGTAGTAGCGGGGGGATGGGTCACATGCTTCCTGGGTAAGAGGAGGCGGGACACCACAGCGTCTGTTAATGTTCCGAGTGCTTATTCTGCGTAGGACACTGTAGTAAGGCCTGGAGGTGTAAGAGATGAATGCGACAGAGCCCCAGCTTTCCAGAAGTTTCTCATCTAGCGGCAGGGCTGACCCTATAAAGAATGTTTGTAGTGCAAGTCGGTCACTTCGTACACAGTCAGATTTGGGGAGAAAGTGGAAGAGTGAATGACTGTGTGAGAGGGGCATCTGGGGAGCTTCATTGAGGAGATCCCACAACTTGGTAGGACCAGATGGGGGAGGGGAACGGGCTGGCCAACATACATAGGAAGGGACCTGTAGACAGAAGAGCCCCGTGCCAAGGCTGGCACGTCGGAAACAAGATGACGTGTTCATGGAATCACATAGGGCAGAGCATGTGCAGGAGGCAGAAGAGCGACAACTGATGAGGCGTGACAGATAGGAGCCGGAATTCTATAGGCCGGGAAGGTCATGCAGAGGAGGCTGGGCGTAGAAGAGGCGACATTCCCGCTGTTGAGCATCTTTGCCATCATTATTTTGAACTCTGTGTTTGATAAATTTCTTTTTTTAATCTTTTTATTGATTTCAGAGAGGGAGAGAGAGAGAAACATCAATGATGAGAGAGAGTCATTGATTGGCTGCCTCCAGCACACCCTGTGTCTGATAAATTTCTTTTTTTTTAATCTTTTTATTGATTTCAGAGAGGAAGGGAGAGGGAGAGAGAGAAACATCAATGATGAGAGAAAGTCATTGATTGGCTGCCTCTAGCACACCCCCACTGGGGATTGAGCCCACAACCGGGGCATGTACCCTGACCCAGAATGGAACTGTGACCTCCTGGTTCATAGGTTGATGCTCAACCACTGAGCCACACCTGCCAGGCTCTGATAAATTTCTTATCTCTATTTCATTTAGCTCCTCTTTTGGAGGATTCTCTTGTTCACTCATTTGGGGCTTGTTTTGTATCTCCCCATTTTGGATGCTTATTTGGGTTTTGAGTCTGTGTGTTAGGTAGATCTGCTATGAATCCAAGTCTCTAGTGCAGGATAGTGTCAGACATTGTTTGTGACTGGCTCTGAATACCCTCTCTGGAGCTAGAAGTGATCTACAGCCTGTGGCTCCCTCTTCTGGGGCTGGTGCCTTTGGAAAAGACCAAGATGTGCACCAGGGTCTGCTTTTCCTAGCCCTGGGCCGCAGATTAGATCAGGCAAAGACTCAAAGCCTCAGAGACCCGCCTCTGTCCGCAGTCCCATTGACACTCAATTTTGATTAGCCTCAAGCTATGGACCACAGGGTGTGGTGAGAGGTCTTCCAACAGGGTGGGGCAACTGCCTTCCTCCCTCCCGCCCCCCACCAGGGAAAAACTGCCTACGTAGCAAAAGTTCACTGGAGAAAGATGTCCTCTGCAGTGTGAGAGAATGAGTCAGCACAGGAAACTGGGGTGGCTGCCTACCCAGCTCCAATGCCAGAGCCCCCAAGCTTCCTAGAAATGCACATCCATGTTTTTTCAGTAAATTTGGGAATCTTTCAGCCATTACTTTTTCTGATTTTTCTCCTTTCCTTCTGTTACATATATGTTGGTGCACTAATGGTGTCCCACGTTTCTGTGAAGCTTTATCTTTCTTCATCTTTTTCCTCTCTGTTCTTTTGCTTGCATTATCTATACTGATGTATTTCAAGTTCACTAATTATTTCTTCTTCTAGTTCAGATCTACTGTTGAACCCCTTTAGTGATTTTTTTTAAATTTTAGTTATTGTACTTTTCAGTGTCAGAATTACCATTTGATTTTCTTAAATACTTTCTATCTCTTTATTGTATTCCTTTAAAAATAAATATATTTTTATTATTGATTTCAGAGAGGAAGGGAGAGGGAGAAAGAGATTTTATAAAAGCATCAATAAATGAGAGATAATCATTGATCCTCCATGCCCCACACTGGGGATTGAGCCCACAACCCAGGCATGTGCCCTGATGGAGAATTGAACATGACCTCCTGATTCAGGGGTCGATGCTCAACCACTGAGTCACACCAGCCAGGCTGATATTGTTACCTTCCTTTATTTCTTTTTTTTTCTTCTTCTTTATTTCTTTAATCATGTCTTTCTTTGTAGTTCTCTGAACATATTTATATGATTAATTTGAAGTCTTTGCCTATTAAATCTGACATGCGTTTGCTCTCACAAGCATTTTCTGCCCCTTGCTTTTTGGCTAGTGTATAGGTCATACTTTCCTATTTTCATATCTCATACTTTTTGTGGGAAACTGGACATTTTAGATAATAAATGTAGTAACTCTGGATACTGGCACCACCACCCTCCTGGGCTCTTTATTATTATTTCCTTCTTTCCTTCCGTGACTACCTGGATTATTTTTATTGAAGTGTGTTTCCTCCTCCCTTTTGCCCTGCAGGGTGAAGTCTTTTTTTTTTTTTTCTGGGTGAAGTCTTGTTGCTTCTTGAAAGTGCAGCCTTTGGTGTGCCCGCAGTTACCCTGCAATGAGAGTCTTTTTTTGTCTCTCGCCCTGACCACACCCAGCTGTTAAGTTTTCACTAATTGCTGGCTGATGGTTCTGTTGCTTTTTAATAATGCCCGGGGGCATAAAGTGCTCCACAAGCTGATCCATTCCAATTAGGGCCCCTTTGAAGGGCTAGTTCCCAAGATCAGCGTCTGAGATTTCCTCAGAACTCCGAAAGGTTCCCTCCAGCTCTCTCTTTCCCTGATTCTGTCCAGCAGGCTAGCCGACGGAGGCATGAACATTTCCACGCCCTGTTACACATGAAGTACTTACCACTGGGGGAAGATTTTGGAGCCCTCTATTCCAGTGGTTCTCAACCTTCCTAAGGCCGTGACCCTTGCATACAGTTCCTCATGGGGTGGTGACCCCCATCCATGAGATGTTGCTACCGTGATGCATCGTGATGCAAATATCTGCATTTTCCGATGGTCTTAGGCGACCCCTGTGAAAGGGTCGTTCAACCCCCAAAGGGATCGCAACCCACAGGTTGAGAACTGCTGCTCTATTCCGTGACCTGCTTCTCCACGAGGCAAAAATCTCTGAGCCACAGCTGTAGTACAGGGGGTTGGGGACAATGATGTATTTCCCTCTGAGTGGCATCCCCAAGACTCCTCGGTTGCCTCTACTAATGTGGAACCCTCATTCCACCGTACCCAAGGCATAGCCTCCATCCCAGGAGTGGGGACCACCTGGAAGGAGAGAGCCCTCACCTCTCAGCCCCACTTTTCTAGAACTTAGCCTCCGCAGCCGGTAGCTGGAGACAGGATGAAATGCTGATGCCCTGTCCCCCCCAGGAAGAAAGCCTGGCAGCTGGGGGCTGGGGAAAGGGAGCCCTGTGTCCTTAGCTGCACCCGTCTGGTGTGCCTGACGTCTGTGCTGGGATGGGGATAAAGGGAATGGGTCCAGGCCCCAATACGGCAGATTCTCACTGAGTTTTAGTGGGTGTCCTTTAAATGCTTCTTCGTTTGCTGTATGAGCTTAGACTGTAAATGGGGGGTGTTTCTTTTTAACATGATTTCCACCGGTTTCACTGAGGAGGCGGTCTGTGTGGCTCTTCACATTGGCATGCCGGGAGCGGAACTCTGTTAGCTGTATAGCAGGCACTTTTGTTTCCGTTACTCCTATCTGCTGGCAGTGGTCTTGTGAGCAGTCTGTTTCTTAGTAGATCATGAGTGGCTCAAAGGCAGTAGCCATGACCATTACCCCTTGTGGAATCATGGTTGGCCTAGTAGCATTTTGTATACTGTGGCACATAATAGAATGTCAGTTACTGGCTGTGTCACCATCTTTTCTAGTTTATACTTTGAGCACTCCCTTTGTGACTTGATATATCTGTGTCCTCCTTTTTTCTTACATTCTAGTGCTGGGGTGTTTCTAGAAAGATGGAGCCATTTTTTACCCGCCATTGGCTACACACACAAGGAAAGACACCTGTCCCAATTGAAGCTTCAGTCAAAAGCATCATGTATTTGAACAATAGAGGAGCTTTCTATAACATTCCTCGCAGTACATATGTGGATGTAATTTTTAATGTGGCCAGTTGTTTTGGGGATACGTGAGAAAGAGGGAGAAAAGGCAGGCAGAACAGCGCAGCTGTGCTCTTCAAGACGGGACATACCTCACTTGTTCTTTCTTCAGCCAATCACGTCTCGTGCCTTTCCACCTGGGCTCTTGACAGTTCGGCCTTTGCTACTGCTCTTCCCCTTTCTGCTGCTCCTGGTTGTGAGGGCCCCATGCCTGCCCCTCTGTTTGGGTGGACATTGGTCCTGTGGCCACATGTGAAACTCCAGCCAGTCCTTCGCTGCTCATCCTCTGCGGCATGGACTTCTCCGAAGGCTTATCTGCCTCCCCCAGTCTTGGACACACACTGTGTTAGAGAACTCGGTGGTATTCTTCTCTCATCACTCTAGACCAGTGGTCGGCAAACCGCGGCTCTTTGGCCCCTTGAGTGTTCTAACGCCACTTCTTCAAAATAGACTCACCCAGGCTGAAAACCAATGTCTGCGCATGGGCCACGAAGGTTCAATCACACTGGACTTGCGTGCCCGCACGTGGTATTT
>PVJN01029442.1:10147-26528 GCA_004026805.1 Lasiurus borealis | reverse complement strand
AATTAAAAAATAAAAATAAATAAAATAAAATTACTTCTCTTATATTTAGACACTCAAATGTCCTTTGACAAAACTCAGTTGAAATCTGCATTTCATGGCTTGGTAGACTGTAATTAATGTCCTTTACTCCAACAGTTTTGCATGTTTAGTATTTTCATGAAAATCCAGGGCATCTACTATTCTGATGTGTCAGTCACTGGCCTGGGCAGGTGATCGAATATACTTCCAGTCCCTGATTTCATTTTCTGTCAGTTATTGACTTTTGTTGCACCTTTTTATTTCCCCAAATAGTTCTCAGGTTATGTTCTGGAATTTTGAGATTTTGATTTCTCTTAATGGCTTTTCACACCGCGCATAGCTGAAAGGGGCTGGGGAGAGATCGCAAAGGTTGCATGGGAGGCTAATTTTCAGGGAAGGAACTGTCAGAGGAAGAGCCAGTGGAGACATTAGAACTGTGCTATGGAGGAAGAGGCAACTAGCATTGTGGCTGGTCTGAATTAGGGTCTCACTGCCAGTGTATAATATTTACTAGATTTAAAAAAAATTGTTTATTTTTTCAAAATATGTTCTTATTTATTTTTTACCAAGAGCAAGGGAGAGGGATAGAGAGTTAGAAACATTGATGAGAGACACTGATTACTGCTTCCTGCACGCCCCCTATGGGGGATTGAGCCTGCAAACATGCCATTGCCGGGAATTGAACCTTGGACCCTTCAGTCTGTGGGCTGATGCTCTATCACTGAACCAAACTGATTAGGGATATAGACTAGATTTGAAACACAGTACCAAAAAAGTCAAATGCCTCAATCACTTTTATACTGGTAAGCCATTGAAACTATGATTTTAATATATTAACCTATATAAAATGCAGTATTAAAATTAATTTCACCTCTTTCTGTTCACTTTTCATGATCTACTTACAAATTTTTTTTTCAAATGGTACATGGGGCTTACATTATATTTCCACTAGAGAATGCTGCTTAGAAATTACTGTATGTACTGAGTAAGTTTCAAAAGTCATAATTGGTTAACTGTGAGGCTTGAATGATTTAGGAGTTAGACTAAATAAATCTGGTGTATCATTAAAAGGAAATTCTAAACTATCATTAAAAAGAATCCCACTTGTGTATACACCGAGCTCCAGTTGTATACATAACATATGTACAGTTTCTATATGTAAATCAGACCTTAATTATTAAATAGTTTTAAAATATGAAAAGAATCCCAGTTTTATCTATATGTCTATTGTTATTCAGAAATTCATACATAGGTGTGTGTGTGTGGGTGTGTTAAAGGTCTCAATATCTGACATTCCTAGTTTTTGGTTTAAAATTGTTTAAAAGAAGCTACTTCTATAGTAAAATTACCTTTGTATCACACTTAAACCAACTGTAACTGAAACACTATCTGACTGGTTCTCTTATTTTCAAGTTAATTTAGCCAGGGTAACTAAGTCCTGCTGTCCCTATTTCATTTTGCTTGTCCTCATTTCTTTTTTTTTAAGTGTTATGGCCAAACCTAGAAGTGTACTTTATGCTTCTATTTGAAGGCTTCTAAAATTAAGTTTAAAAAAGTATAAATGACAGGAATTATTACATTGTATTTAATGCCTAGTCTTTGAAATCCCTGAAACATTTTTGTTGTCATCACCAATATACAGTTTTAATTTCTTCAAGTTGATATGTATATGTATGTATGTATATATATAATCATGTTTATTCTTTTTCAAGGAATCTCAAAACAAAGTACTATTAATAGCCAGGTTACTATAATTTTGCATTTTTCTTCAAGTACATATGTTAGATCTTAGTTTCATATACTAATAACTAAGTGCTTTTTTTTTCTATCATCTTAGTTCAAATATATGTACTGATTCTGTGATAAGGTTGACTTTATTTAATGCGAATACTAGAGGCCCAGTGCACGAACTTTGTACACTGGTAGGGTCCCTAAGTGGCTGCTGGCTACTGGCTGAGTACTCCCTCCCTTCTCCCGCCCAGCCCTGCCCCCTGGTCCACCTCTCAGACAACTACTAGTTGAGGGGACATTTTGTATACTGTGCTTTTATTATATAGAATAAGAATGTGATTTAAATTCCACAGAACATAAAAAATACTGTTAGCCGAAACCGGTTTGGCTCAGTGGATAGAGCATCGGCCTGTGGACTGAAAGGTCACAGGTTCGATTCCGGTCAAGGGCTTATATCCTGGTTGCGGGCACATCCCCAGTAGGGGATAGGCAGTAGGCGGCTGATCGATGTCTCTCTCTCATCGATATTTCTAACTCTCTATCCCTCTCTCTTCCTCTCTGTAAAAAATCAATAAAATATATTTAAAAAAATACTGTTAAATATAAGCTTCATATAGGCTAGGCACACTTTGTATATTTCTGGTTATGAAATTATACACCTCAAGGAAAGCATTAGAGTAATTTGTGCTATTATGAATTTCTCTCTATCACAGAGAGGTGTGAAAATAAGCCACAGAACTTTAACGGAAAGTCCCTAACTACTTCTGATAGTCTTCTTCTCAAGGAACATGACAGCTTCATCCGTGCCCTTCAGTTCAGCCCAATCATGCCAGAACACGTTACCCTGAAACCCCCATGTATAGTCCACCTGATGCATTTGGTGTTCCTTTCTGTGTCTCAGACTTCACTTGAAGTTCTGTACCTTAGAATAGGCAAATGATTGACAAGACTGGACATGACACAACATTGTTCTCATCTTGCTCTGAGCCTTGTCACTTTGGGTTCAAACTGGTTCCTCAGGCCGGAGAAAAACAGGAGGTACGGGGGGAGCAAAGCTTGGCCCTTCCTCTGTTTATCATCCATAGAAGAGTTTCTGAACTCTCAGTGCCATTTCTTATTCTTCAGCAAATATTTCCCACTCAGTCAGTCATCATTTGTGCTTGGTGCCCAAACCGGTTTGGCTCAGTGGATAGAGCGTTGGCCTGTGGATTGAAAGGTCCCAGGTTAGATTCCGGTCAAGGGCATGTACCTTGGTTGCAGGCACATCCCCAGTGGGGGGCATGCAGGAGGCAGCTGATCAATGTTTCTCTCTCATCAATGTTTCTAACTCTATATCCCTCTCCTTTCTTCTGTGTAAAAAAATCAATAAAATCTATTTTTTTTAAAGATTAAATTGTGCTTGGCCCTGTGTTGAATCTTTTACATATTTAACTTTTATTATTTTTTTTTTTTGTTAATGCTCACTGGAGGGTAATTTTCCACTGAACTGTCATTCATGGACCAACATTTCATGTCACCTAGAGTGACATTATTTCTGAAGCTATATGAATATAGGCTGACCTGAATTAAAAAAAAATAGGCTACAATCATATGGCTTCATTTATTGTGTTTCTTGCTTTCTCTCAATATATGTTTCTATATCAGAAAGAGAAAAAAAAATCTAGTGAGGCCAGAAGGAAACTCAAATAGTAAAGGGATTACGGCGTACCTTCTTTGTAACACTGCATTATTCATATGTGACGTTTAATATTTGTGTCTATATGATGAGCTTTAGCGATGGCCCTTAAAGCACTCTCTAATGATGATCCGTTACAGATTTATTCTCAATAGCCAGCACCATGGTATCCCATCTGACCTTAAGAAAATGCCAAGCGATTCTCTAGAAATAGAACTATAAAATGCTCACCTCTGAGAACGACAGCTGTCCTTGTGAAGAATCTGCTAATTGCTTACATTCCCTGGTAGAAATCAATAGCTAACTATTATTTAATTGGCGAATACAGTGTGACCTAATCATCTCCATGAGGGCCTCCTCTCAGGACGTTTACCCCTCGGGATACCGGGAATGAGCCTGAGGAATGAGAAATTAATTGCAGAAAGATAATGAGCGTGGTTTCAATCAAGCCGAAAGGAACAGACAATGGGATAGAGAATTTAAATCTCCAGACTCTGATTTATCTATTTTATTATTAATTAGAACAAAACATTAATCAAGCGTGACATCAAACTGGGTACCGTGCAAAGTTATAGACTAGACTTGAAGCAGAGTCAGAAAGAGACACACGTAAAAATGAAACCTGGTATCTGAGCTTGCATTTGGATTCAGAGTAGGAAAAACTGCACCCAGTTTGTTTAAAGGTTGGAGATACTTTGTCTAGACCGGTTTGGCTCAGTGGATAGAGCGTTGGCCTGCGGAGTGAAAGGTCCTGGGTTCCATTCCGGTCAAGGGCATGTATCCAGGTTGCGGGCACATTCCCAGTAGGGGGCGTGCAGGAGGCGGCTGATCGATGTCTCTAATCGATGTTTCTAACTCTCTATCCCTGTCCCTTCCTCTCTGTAAAAAAATCAATAAAATATATTATATATAAAAAAGGTTGGCAGTGCTTTCAAATTCCTTCTTTTCCATAGACTCTGCCTTCTCTTCTTCATTGATTTAAGAGAAGATTCACAGCTTTGTCAGAACAGAGATCGTCCTTGTCTCTCCAAAATACCTTTAATTTGCTCATTCAAAAAACAAAACCAGAGATGAGAAAAAGAAAAGAAAAGAATAAGCTTGTGATTAATGATGGCGAGTGCCTTTTCACTGCGGCTATTTGTGTATCTTCTTTGGACATTTGGGCTTGCCTTATGCAGCTCTTATTATGTTAAAGGACATCCTTTCTATACCTTGTTTAGAGATAGCGTGTTGAGTTTGTCAAATCATGCTAGAGTGTTGAATTTGTCCAATGCTTTCTCTGCATTTATTGAAACTGTGACGTGATTTTTGTCCTTCATTTTGTTTAACGTGTTGAACCACAGTAATTGATTTACAAACGTTAAATCACCCTGTATGCCAGCAGTAAATCCCATTTGGTCATGGTGTATGCCGGTATTTTTTTGAGAATTTTTGCATCTATATTCATCAGGCATATTGGCTTTTCTTATAGTCTCTTTGTCTGGCTTTTGTATTTGGGTAATCTGGCCTGACAGCATGAGTATCTAGAAATGAGGTAAAACTTAGCTGAGAAAGTTCTTGAGTTTCTGAACGATGCAATCCGACTTTCTCTTAGAAAGTTAACACTGAATGATAAAGACAAAACTTCAACAAGAGGAGATTTTGGGGCAGGAGCTAAAATATGTCAGATGTAAACTAGAGCTGGACTAAAGGGGAGAGAGGAGCTTCTGAGTTTGGTAAACAGAAGGCATTGACAAGGTTTTCTAGCTAAATGTTGGGGACTTTTGAATAATTTGTGTCGTTATGAATTTTTCTCTATAACAGAGAGGTGTGAAAAAAAGCATTCAGAGGATTAAGAAGGTAAAAAGGAGTAGTCTGTGAAAATATTCTATTCATGTAAGGAGTCTGATAATCAAAAACAGAGAGATAGGGATAGTAAGCTTGAAATGAGGCTGAATAGAAGAAAGCTTTTCTTTATAGGAGACTTGTGATATTTGTAGATAGATGGAAAAAGAGAGAGTTAGGATGCTAGCCAAAGTAGGTGATTGATAAAGAAAATCCTAGGAGAAGTAGAATAAAACCAGTAACAATAATATCTGTCATGTATTGGAAGAGATTGGGATAATTTTTTTCCCCCTCACAGATCCATTCGATGTTAACAAGAGTAACCTCACCTCCCCCATTCTTTTGGTGTCTTTTTGGATACATTCGATGTGATGAAATTCTGAAGTTTGCACATACAAGGCGATTGCACTACAAAGTCATTCGGATACAGAGAACAAGGATAAACACGTTTTAGAAGTGACGGGAAGAAGCAGTTGGTGTGGATCGCAGCTTGCGTTCCTTTGTAGCATCAGCAAGAAGCATCAAGTCATGTGTTAAGTCCAATTTCAATTATATAAGCCCCGGGAGGTAGCATATTTACATGTTGTACCTCTCCAACGGCCCTGCATTCCTTTTATGTCGGTTACAGTTACAAAATTTATCTCCCTTGTTATGAGAACACTTCAAATCCCTTCGAGAAAGGAGCGGATAACATATGAATAAATACCGAGGACGTCTGAGAAATAGTCTAGATACGGGAGAGATGGGGCTGTATCACCGGTGAATTAAAATTGATAAAAAATTAGAAGAGATACCGCGGGTCTTTGTGTTCAATCTGGACATCTTAAGGGTGAGAAAAGGCCTTGAGACTCTTGCAGGTGTCTGTCACAAAGCGGTGGCAGTCTGTGAGAGCACAGAGAATCTGGGGCACTCAGAGATGAGAAGGTGATTGTGTGTCGTCGCTTGCTCCAGCAATTCAATAAGTCAAGTTCAGGGTCTCCTAAGCCCATCCAACTCTCAGTCCTAATTGGCTCCTCTCTGCGGTGAAATTACCGATAATGCTAAAAGATACAGACCTCTGAACTGACTGAATCCGAAAGCCAGCATCACAGACATGAAGTTTAGCACTGTCCTTTCTAAGAGACTAACCACTGGTCTCTACCTCTAGACCTGGAAAGATACAAGAAAATTATTTTTCAGAGTCTGATTAAACACAATACATTCGTTTCACGCTGCCACAGAGATGTGTGCTGGAGAAGTTGAGTTTGGAACTCCAAAGAGAGCTTCTTGGACACCTTATGAAAGGAAGAGATGGCATCTGAGAGAAACTTCCCTTTCAGCAAAGAGATAAAATAGATTGCAAGTATTCCTGGAGACATGAGAAGCTATAAATGGGATTTTGTTGGTTCTGACAATGTAAGGGGAGGGCGTCAATTTTGCAGGGAGGGCGTTAATTTTGCAGGGAGGGTGTTAATTTTGCAGGGAGGGCGTTAATTTTGCAGGGCGGGTGTTAATTTTGCAGGGAAGCTGAAGATGACATTGCAGGAGCTGTAGAACAAGCAGAGTAGAGAAGAACCTTCTCCAGGTATGCGCCCTCCAGACAAGAATCATTGAAAAGGACAGGGGAATCGCAACACCCTTTCAAAAACAGTCATACTTTCTTTGGCTTTCAAACACACCTCCACTGATTTCCTATGATCACTAAGTGAGCAATACCCGCTTTTCCTCCCTTTGATCAACAATACCCAGGTGGTTCTTCATAACCTCTTCAGTCAGGATTTTAAGGGCCCCCCCCACCCCCCCCCCCAAACCCAGGTCTTCGATTCCCATAAAACTGCAATGAGAAGACAGCTCTTCGTTAACTTTCTGTAGGAGTTAGAGTTCCCATTGGGCCATAACTGGTAACCAGAGCTGAGGGCTTAGCAATTAAGCCCCGCCCCCACCCCCCGCCACGAAAATAGAGAAAATAAAAGTAGAAATGGTATGGGTTGATTTTTTTTTTTTGACTAACCTTCTGCCGGCTCTTGCGATGTTTTATGAAGAGATGTCAGCACATGCAATAAATCTCAGCTGGCTGTTGTCCAGGAGAAATGATCACCAGCTTCTGGTGAAAGATCTCTGGCTTCTTCTTCAGAAAGGGAGGGGAGGAAGGATTGTTCTGGATCGTTCTGAGTGGTGCATTAGACATTAAATTAAAAGATATGTTTCCCCCGTTTAGCAGCCTGAATAATAAAAGCCGTATACAGCTGCAACAATCCTCTGCTCTATGCATTTTAATGACTGATTTGTGAATCTCCTAGAATTATAGCCGCTATTCAAATATTTTCCTTTTTTTTAAGAAGGCACAAATCCCTCCCTTTCAAAAAGGCACAGGCAAACACTTTATAATCTTTTAATAATTTGTCCTAAAGAGTTTGAAAGCCTAGACTGTGTGGAAATTATTTGTTTTAGGACCAGTAAATATAATGGGCTTGTCAATATGGTATTCAAATAACTGTCAAAATATTTGGAGTGTCTCCGACGAAGGGAACTTTATTTGATTTTTGCATTCCAATGAATCCCAAATAGAAAGAGAGACACATAGTTCAAAAGGAAGCATTAGGCTATAAAGCACCTTTCCGTTTCTCTAAGGAGTTGTGACTGCCTGCTCAAATAGACTTTTAAATGGCTGCCAAGTTTTCAGATGTTCGTACTTAAATCAGTTTGAACTAGCTGCATCACGATTAGAATTGTAATTTCTTGTCTTTCAATTCTAAGAAAGCTAATAAAGTTGGGGAATGAGCATCTGCCATCTTTAACAGGATAACTAGGTCTTAGAAGGGTGAAACAATGCTTTCTCCCCGTCCAGGGGTTGTTTTCCTCAGCACACTGCCAGGTTTGACACGGTGGCTCTGTACCTTTTGTGTGATGACCACAAAGCAGAAGCTTTGTCTAATGGGTTCTAAAAACCAGGACATTTAGATACAGCTGCTAGCAAAAACAAAATAACATGTGATGACAAAGGATAATATGTATATTCTCATAGAAACTTATAAAAATATTAGTAACTAAGCAGCCAAAAGTTTAGGATGCCTATGGTTCATGAAAGGAAATGGTCAGTGATCTATACCCTTGATTCAGATGATGCTCATTCTTAGGCTGGAAACCTGTCAGTAAAACATGATGCTCTGTGGGGTCTCTTACAGAGCAGATGATTGCTCAATACGGCCTCAGAGAGCCCTGATTGTTTTATAAAGCATCGTTTCCACAAAGACTAGTTGAAGATTTAAACTGATTTTAGAGAGAGAGAGGAAGGGAGAGAGAGAAATAGAAACAGTGATTTTTTTTAAAAAAATATTTTTTATTGATTTTTTACAGAGAGAAAGAGAGGGGGATAGAAAGTTAGAAACATCGATGAGAGAGAAACATGGATCAGCTGCCTCTTGCACACCCCCCATTGGGGATGTGCCTGCAACCAAGGTACATGCCCTTGACCGGAATCGAACCTGGGACCCCCTTCAGTCCATAGGCTGACGCTCTATCCACTGAGCCAAACCAGTGAGGGCGAAACAGTGATTTTCCCCCCCCCCCCTCATTTATGCGTTTATTGGTTGACTCTTGTGTGTGTCCTGACCAGGGGTGGAGCCTGCAACCTTAGTGCAATGGGACGATGCAACCCGGCCAAAGTCAGTATGAAGATATTGAGAAGCTGAAAAAAGTGTTTTATTTCCGAATGTCTTAGAGTTTTATAGCATTGATGACTCAGATTTTATCCTAAGTAGTTTCCGCATCTGTAAACTAATCTAAATGTCTGTTACGAGGATTAATTTAGAAAAACTCATTGAGCATTGTTTTTCTCGAGCAGGAGTCAGTGAATTTTTCTGCCAGGATCCGTTAGTAAATAAGTTGGGCTTTGGGGAACCACTCTGTCACCATCGCTGAACCCCGCCATTGTGATGCAGCTGTATGTATGGGGCTGGGGGGCTTGGCCCTGGGCTGTTATACAGCCATGATTTCCCATGAGCGATTGTGTGTGATGAGGAAGGAACCTCGGGAAGTTCACAGGAGGATATAGGTCAAGAGAATCTCTCCTGAACATTTTCATCTTTTTTCCTATCAACAGTTAACAGAAACATTTCCTTTGGCTGCAATAATCATTTGGTGGAGTCTATAGTTCAGGAAAAATTGTGTAAATGATGGGAGGGTCAGAGATTACTTTAAATATTGCTGTATCATAAATATGTATAGTATAAAATAATGATGTCCAATAGGAATATCCTATGAGACATGTGTGATTTCACATTTTCTAGCCACCATCTTAAAAAAGTAAAACAATAGGTAAATTTAATTTTAACAATATACTTTATTTAACTCAATATATTAAAAGTATCATCAGCATTAAAATTGTTACTGGGTGTTTTGCAATATTTTTTGTACAAAACCTTTGAAATCTGACATATATATATATATGTCAGATATATATATATATATATATATATATATATATATATATATATATATAGTACTTACATTGTATTTCACATTGGACTTGTCACATATCCAGTGCTAAATGGCCAGGTGTGGCTAGTAACCACATCATTGTACAGTACAGGAGAAATATAATTTAATGTAATTTATACTCACTGGATTATATGTTTGGACCAAGTGATATGAAACATAAGGAAGATATAGGACATGGGCTCTTTAACTGAGCCCAGCAGCAGCCTGAGTCTCTCTATTACACAGCACTATGAGAAGTCACTGGCAATCAGGAGAGCTGGCATTTAGGATTAAATCTCTCTCCGTCTCTATAGAGGCCTTCAGATTAATGCCACCACACCATTGATTGTTTCAAACTTCAGGACTCATTTCAAACGGTTATTTTTCTTCTATTTGCCTACCAGGCCTCAAACATCCCAATATTGGGAAAGAGCAGAGATAGACATGAGAGAATCTAGGTGGGGAAAGATAGTAGTGCGTGACAGAGTGAAGGGACAGAGGGCAAGTATGTGCTCTCTGCCAAGTTCCAAAGACTGAACTCTCTGTCACCAGTACATCTGCAAAGCCACCACTGCCCCCTCTTTGCTATTGGCTTGCATTGTCTGGCCACACACACCAAGCCTGTATTACTAACCGGAAAGAATAGTCACCTGATCAGGTTCAAGCAACTCAGCACCTGTCTGATCTCTGACAGTTTCATGGCATCCAGTGATCTAACTGTAGCCTCACCTTTCACAGGGATAAGTATCCTGCTCACTTCATCCCGAATTCCTTTGCGCGCAATTTCCACCCTCTTCTTAACTAACCAGGAAAAGTGCCCCTCTCTGAAGCCTTCCCGATCTCTCTCCAATGTTCACAGCCAAATAGGTCCACAAAGACAGAATTCCAAAAGCTCTGGAAATGAAAAAGCTTTTATTTTTAAATACATTTTATTAATTTTTACAGAGAGGAAGGGAGAGGGATAGAGAGTTAGAAATATGGACAAAAAACATGCATCAGATGCCTTCTGCATGCCCCCTACTGGGGATCGAGCCCACAACCAACATACATACCCTTGACTAGGATCCAACCCAGCATCCTTCAGTCCACAGGCCAATACTCTACCCACTGAGCCAAACCTGTAGTCAGGGCTGGAAATGAGCAGCTTTTAAAAACTCACATGCTGATAACATTTTACCTAATCTGAAGTCATTTATCCACAAAATCTGACTTGACTGGACTTGAGTCTCTCATATATATATATATATATATATATACATATATATATATATATATAATTGATTTTTTTACAGAGAGGAAGGAGAGGGATATAGAGTTAGAAACATTGATGAAAGAGAGACATCGATCAGCCGCCTCCTGCACACCCCATACTGGGGATATGCCTGCAACCAAGATACTTGCCCTTGACCAGAATCGAACTGAGCCAAACCGGTTTTGGCTGGACTTGAGTCTCTTGGCAGGTCTTTATTTGTAGGAATTCCTCCTGCAGAGATATTGTGTGTGACTCCCTACTGCCCCAGATCCCACTGGGATGACTGTGTCATGGATGGTGTTCAGACCATGTTATCCTTCGAATATCAGAAAAATTCTGAAACACATCTGGCTCTAATAATGCTGTTATTAGTGAATCTTTTTTCACTAGTAGTAGAAGTAATGCTAGTGGTAGTCATGGCACTAAATAAGCTCCAAGTACTTTACCCCTTTATTCCATGCAACAATTCTATTAGGTGAATTTTATTATTACCTTCTTCTGGAAGTGTGAAAATTAAGGCGTAGTAGAGTTAGGTAACTTGCCCAAGTTACACCACCACCAAAGGAATGCCAATAATCAAAGGCAGCCAGCCTAGTTTAGAGTCTGTAGTCTTTTTTTAAAATATATTTTATTGATTTTTTACAGAGAGGAAGAGAGAGGGATAGAGAGCAACATTGATGAGAGAGAGACATCCATCAGCTGCTTCCTGCACACCTCTCACTGGGGATGTGCCCGCAACCAAGAAACATGCCCTATGACCAGAATCAAACCTGGGACCTTTCAGTCCATAGGCCGAAGCTCTATCCACTGAGCCAAACTGGTTTTGGCTACAAGCCACTTTCTAACTTTGGTTTTCTTCTTACTCACATCTCTTGCCACTTCAATGATATTTGAGGATGTCAGAGTCTCTCAATATTCTGTCCTCTCACCATCGACAATCCTTATAATAACATTATAGATTTGTGCTGTTGGTGTGTCCACTTAACAGATTAGGGACTCGAGGCTCATAGACAGACTTTAAGTCACTTACTCAAATTCACATAGATAATTTTTGGCTGAACTGGGATTCAGGCATAGGTCAGTTGATCTAAAATTCACACTCTTCCAGTGCACATTATTCTGCTTCTCCCTGAACTAGTTTCTATAATTTCATCACTCCAAAAAAAATTACAATTATTAAAAAAAATACTGCAATAAACAGTGGAACTTGTTCTAATTGAAGTTCCTACCAACTCTCTCAATGAAGAAACCTCAATTTAATTGGCTATTGTTCTCAGATTCGCAAGGGGTGTATTTTCATCCTTACACAAAATATTTCCTGGTGCCTCTGTTCATTCTATACATTTCATTTTTAAACCGAGAGTCTTTTCCCCCTTAACCATATTTATAGCAAAATACAATCCAAGTCATTGAAATACAAACTAAATGAAAGAAGAAGACAAAGTTGAATAAAAAAAGTTTTGGACAAAAGCCTTTTGGCCACAGATGGATGCAAGATTGGGAATCTTATTTTTCTTCTAAAGTGATTAACTATAGCCCTGGCCAGTTTGGCTCAGTTGAGAGAGCATTGGCCAACAGATTTGATTCCGATCAAGGTCATATGGCTCAACCCCCAGTAAGGGGCATGCCTGAGGCAGCCAATTAGTGATTTTTCTCTAATCATTGATGTTTCTATCTCTCTCTCTCCCTCTCCCTTTCTCTCTGAAATCAATAAAAAAATATTTTTAAAAAGGTGATTAACTATAGCAATTACTAGTAAATAGTAATACATAGTTGGGTGACATCTCTTCATGGATTGAAAAAAGATCAGAAAAACTCAGATCCAACTCATTTGGTTTGACTGTTGGGACATCAATGCAGTTAAAAAATATTTTATACGTATTCTGATTGATTAGATATTAAAAAGAAGAGCTTCGTCTTGAGTCGTGTAGGGATGTCTCCAGATCTTCAAATAACTCCCTCCAAGGGAGAAAGACTCCAACATTAACCATATGCATCTTCAGTGCTTGGGAACTCCTTCACCCCCAGTTGGAAGTGCTCAATGAGCTATGCAGATCTCGTAGACTGGGTAATAAAGTCTTACCACGGTCCAACCAGGGAAGTCTTTGACTCACCTCTTCGATTAATAGAGTTAGAGCCTTGATTTCACACTGCGAAACGCTCAGATTTATTTTGCTTACTTGAATCTCAAAGCTTGAGTGGTCTCTGATTTGGGAAATGTAATTTCTGCTTCCTTTTAAACTAAAGAATAGTTTTATTTACAACACTTGTCATAGCCTTTATCCTCCGTTTTGCATATAAAATGATGCGATACATATGCCCACTCTAATGTGTTCTGTAGGGTTTGCTTAGCACACTGATTTGCTGGGAAAAAAATTACATATATATATATATATGTGTGTGTATATATATATATATATATATATATATATATATATATATATATGTATACACACACACACACACACACACATACACACACATA
Source organism: Lasiurus borealis (assembly GCA_004026805.1). NCBI lineage: Eukaryota > Metazoa > Chordata > Mammalia > Chiroptera > Vespertilionidae > Lasiurus > Lasiurus borealis. Next base: position 13,085 of record PVJN01029442.1, on the reverse strand, counting down.
CACACACACACATATATATACACACACACATATACCTACACACATACACAAAAGAAAACCATGCTCACATGGGTGGGGAAGGTGGTATCCATTCCACCAACTTACCACTGAGAGATGAAAATCCCTTCTGTCCATTTGTAAACACACGTGCAGTCTTTCTTTTTTGTTGAGCTGTTGGATTTGTTGAACCGTGCTGAAGGTTTTGTTTTAACATAGAACCATTTCTCGGGATGCCTTCTATCTTTTATGCATCTATCATTTAGAAAAATGGTGAATAAGAGCAGAGTAAGCAGCTAATAGCCAATTCCAGCCCCATCTTTTATCTGCGGAAGACAGTTTCTGTGTTAAAATGGTGAGTTAAATGCAAAACGCACCAAGCCAGCCATTGGGTGGCACTGTTGCTCCACTGAGTTCTTGGTTAAAGACCGTGTCTCATACCAAAAAGGAAAAAGAATGAAGCCTGATTGTACCTTAAAGAAAATAGCATTGGTTACATGGGTCAGTTGGTTTTTACCTGATTCTTTCTATCCACTAAACACCCTCTGGCTCCGGAATGACAAGTAGGTTTAAACTCAAATGGGAATGTCTACTGTTTGGCAGTTGCTACTTCAGAGCCTTGTGTTGGGAAGGATGCTGATGTCATACTGAGTCAATGCGGACGAAGCGTGTTATGGATGGATGAACAATGTCTGCCGTGAGTGCAGAATATTGGGGTGGTGCTGTGGCTGGTGTGGCTCAGTTGGTGGGGTGTTGTCCCATGCACCCAAAGATCAACATCTGTTCAATTCCCAGTCAGGGCGCATGCCCAGGTTGAAGGGTCAATCCCCAGTAGGAGGTGTACAGGAGGCAGCTGATTGGTGTTGCTCTCTCATGTGCACATTTCTCTGTCTTCCTTCCTCTCTCTTTGAATCAGTAAAAAGATATTTAAAAAGAAAAAGAATATTGGGATGACTACATCCTTTCCATGATGGCTTTAGCTTCCGTTTTGAACTCTATGTGCCAAGGATCTATGGTCAGCATGAATTCTGCATTTCCACCGGAGCTGGCTAGAGAACATAAGAGTGGAATATAAGAAATGGAGAGTGCCGAAGCCATTTTGGCTCAGTGGATAGAGCATCGGCCTGTGGACTGAAAGGTCCCAGGTTCAATTCTGGTCAAGGGCATGTATCTTGGTTGCAGGCACATTCCTAGTAGGGGGCGTGCAGGAGGTGACTGATCGATGTCACTCTCTCATCGATGTTTCTATCTCTCTCTCTCTCTCTCCTTCTCTGTAAAAAATCAATAAAAATATATTATAAAAAAAAGAAATGGAGAGCAATGATAGGTGCTATGCAGAGTATCAGCATATTATTCCTTCTTTATAATGTGAACATGACCTGGATTATATATCCTCTTTGCTTGCCCCACCTAATCAAGTCAGAGTTCTAAAGATGATGAGAAAATGGTGTCCTTAACCACAAAGAGGTTAATAGATCGTGGTTGGCTGATGCTAGAGAGCAGAGGTAAAAAAAAAGTCTCTTCCATAATATCAGAAACTTCACAGTCAAAACTATGTAGTCATCTCAGATTCTTTTTTAAAATGCTGTTTATTTCATTTCAGATCTATTATGGTTTTAAGATTTATCATGGAAAGTATGGCTGCTAAATATATGGGGTTCTATGAGTACATTAAGTTTTCTCTACTCCTTGACACGGGGGTGTTTATGGAATGGGCTACTCAGTAGTGTTTCCTGTGATAATGGAAATGGTTTTCATTTGTTCTGTCCAGTCAGGTAATCACTAGCTCCATGTAGCTACTGCGCACTTGAAATGTGGTGAAGATGATTGAGGAAGTGGATTTTTAATTCTCACATAATTATAATTAATTTGAATGTAAATGTAAAGAGCCCAATGTAATTATTAGCCTGTTATACTGGACCAAGGAAGTTCTAGCCACTGAGGAAATTACTAACAGTGAGTTTGAAGAATACACAGCCCCTGGAGCCAAATAGTGCACAGTAATGCCCGGGAAGGATAGTGAAGGATTATTAGTAAGCATTCACTGTGTGTATGGCGTTGTTTGAAACATGTTACATATTTAATCTCACCAACATATGAGGAAAAGCATTCTCCCCATTTTACAGATGAGGAAATTTACAACAAATTTGCTAAGTCCCCACTGGGATTTGTGGGCCCGCTGCACCAGCTGGTAGCTGGGTTTCCTTTTCAACACATGTTGTTTAAGTGTGTATTCGTGATTTATGTAGAAAGGGATTGAGTCTGTGGGATGGAAAGGGTAGAGGAGGATGTCCGTGGCAGCCTCAGGTCCACTCAGAAGACAAAATTATTATTTTTTAAAATATGTTTTATTGATTTTTTACAGAGAGGAAGGGAGAGGGATAGAGAGCTAGAAAGATGGATCGGGTGCCTCTTGCACACTTCCTACTGGGGATGAGCCCACAACCAAAGTACATGCCCTGGACCAGAATAGAACTGGGACCTTTCAATCCTCAGGCCGGTGCTCTATCCACTGAGCCAAACCAGTTAGGGCGAAAACATAATTCTTCTTCAGAAAACAAGGAAGTGTCCACATGTTCCTTGGGAGGTCCATCTTCCTCTTCTCCTCTAATTAGCTTCTCACAGCGTTCTCTCTGACCAAGCAGAAGCCCTTCCTGGGAGGCTGTGTAACATGTACAGTTCCCTCCAACTCATTACACTGACAGTGTTCTCACCTCTGATAGGAGCACACAGCCACGGTTCTGTTGTAGCTGGAGGATGGCAGAGCTCTTGTCTATGGAATGAAATCAGTGGAGGCTTCTGTGGTAGACAGAATCATGTCCTACTCACAGAGATGTCCATGTTGTAATGTGTAATCCCCAGAACACAGACATGTCCATGTTGTAATGTGTAATCCCCAGAACACAGACATGTCCATGTTGTAATGTGTAATCCCCAGAAC
>PVJN01029442.1:0-10047 GCA_004026805.1 Lasiurus borealis | reverse complement strand
AATCCCCAGAACCCATGAATATGTTACTGTGCAAGGCAAAGGGAACTCTGAGTATGTGAGGAAGCTAAGGATTTTGAGATAGATAGATTATCCTAGATTGCATCTTTAGGCTTGCTGGAATCGCAAAGAACGTTATAAGAGAGAGGAAGGGGTCAGAAAGGAACGGAAGAGAGAGAGAGTTGAGAAGATGAAGGAAGGAGTCAAGAGACAAGCAATGTAGGTGGTGTCTCAGAAAAGGCCGAGACCGGTTTGGCTCAGTGGATAGAGCGTTGGCCTGTGGACTGAAGGTTCCCAAGTTCAATTCTGGTTGGAGGCGTGTGCCTTGGTTGTGGACACATCTCCTGGAGGGGCGTGCAGGAGGTAGCTGATCGATGGTTCTCTCTCATTGATGTTTCTAGCTCTCTCTCCCTCTCCCTTCCTCTCTATAAAAAAATTAATAAAATATATATAAAAAAAACCCTGGAAAAAGCAAAGAAATCAGTGGAAAAGCCTAAAAGCCTACAGACCCATTTTGGATTTCTTATTTGCAGAACTGTGTGGTAATAACGTTGTGTTAAATAATTTGTTGAAGCTGCAATAGGAAATTAATTTCTGAGAGAGGGAGACTTCGGAGCAGTCTTAAAGGATCCGTGAGTATTGTCAGATAGAGATAGGAAGGATGTTCCAGTGGAACCAGCAAGTTCAAAGGCATGAAGCTCCAACAGAGTAATCAGTGCATTGAAACTGTGTGTATCTCAGGTGTCCTGCAGCTTAGGTAGATTTCAGGGAAATAAGCAAAGCTCCATGCCACTCCCAGAATCTGTGGTGCAGAAAAGGTGCTTCTGGTTGCAGTGCTAATTATGAGAAACATGAGACCGATCCCCGGGCCAGGCTCTCTCTCCTGGACCACATGTGGACAGTCAGGAGTCTTCTGTGGTTTTGCTTCATGTGTTTCTATTCCCACAGAGATCAAGAGAGAAATGCATAAATATTTACTGCAGGCAAGGAGGCGAGATCCAGAGCGAAGGTAACCATTAAAAATAAGAAAGTAACTTGAAAAACAGAGAGCCACTTGTAGTACCTGAGATAGAAATTTCTGCTGGCATTAGGACATGTATGAGAGGACAGATAATCACTAATTTCAGATTAAACAAAGGCTCCAAAAGGAAATCTTTTGACACCTATAATGTATGTTACACTTCTAGTACATTTATATACAGTATATTATACTATATATCATAGAGCAGAATGGTGAAGAGTAAAATTAGTTAAGAGATTTCTTCTTAAGGAAAAGCCTTTTTCACTTTGGGGATTTTTTTTTTTTTGAGAAGCCAGTTCTCTTGGAGAAGAAGCCAGTTCTGAAACCTGAACACATGAGCCCCAAGTGTTAAGGTGCATTTGAAGGGGCTGAAGATGAGGGTGGGAGAGGAGCAGAGAGGAGGCCAGGCGGAAGTTTACACTTCATGGTGTGGACTTCTCAACCGTAGGCGCCTGCAGGGAAGACTCCAAATGTCATGGGGAACTGGGCGGGTCTCTTGTAGAACCAGTGAACACAGGGTGCTCACATCCGGGATCTTTCAGGGAAGAAACAGCAAGCACAATCGGTCCCATGGACAGATTTTCACATTTGCTGTCTTTTACACTTCATCTAGTGAATTTTTCTAGGCTCTTCTTTTAATCTACATCAGTGGTTCTCAACCTGTGGGTCGAGACCCCTTTGGGGGTCGCCTAAGACCATCGGAAAATGCAGATATTTACATCATAATGCATAACAGTAGCAAAATTTCATGGTTGGGGGTCACCACCACCTGAGGAACTGCATGCAAGGGTCACTGCCTTAGGAAGGTTGAGAACCACTGATCTACATCATAATCCCACTCTACTTTCTTCAGAGCTCCCAGGGAATTGGTAAGTAGCCAGGACGGGGGCTAGGGTGAGGCAAGGGAGGGGAATGAAGTAACTACCCAGCATGCAATTTTTAAAGATACCAAAACATCATTAGTCAGAATGAATAATATGTTCAATTCCCAGTGGGGGCACCTGCCTGGCTTGTAGGCTCTGTATTCAACAGGGGGAGTGCAGGAGGCAGCTGATCAATGATTCTCTCTCACCATTGATGTTTCTCTTTCCCTCTCCTTCTCCCTTCTTTTCTGAAAATTATTTTTAAAAAAAATTTCACATACTTGTAGTGCCTTCACCTCCCTCACCAATACTCTTTTTTCCCAGGTTAGACTGACAGATAAGAACCTTATATGCACCACCGACTTTCATTGTCCCCTTTGTTGAACCTTTCCCCCCCAGTGATCTGCAGGAATGGACCAGTGGCTCTCTGGAAAGCATGAAGTTGTAGCTTGTTGGTGAAGCTGCCCACATAACCACACTTATAATGTCTGCTCTCCCCTTTGCTCTCTTCCTGGTACAGCGGTACCTCAAGATACGAGTTTAATTCGTTCCGTAACCTTGAGGCGTGAGAAACTATAAGATGCTTGAGTCGAGGTAAACTGGTGGGTTGTGTGCAGCCGGTCAGTCCGCGCGATTATTACTACCTCAACTGTTGCTCGTATTTCAAAGCAAAAATCGCTCCTCTCTCAAAAATCTCATATGTTAGGGCACTCGTATCTTGAGGTACCACTGTATTAATATTAATAAACTAGCTAGTTATCATGATAACCCATCACCTTAGGCCCACGGTTCTGCACACAAAGCTACATTTTAGAGTTAGTGTCTTCCATCCATTGCTTTTGGGCTGGTTCCTTGGGATTGAACACATCCATTCTCCCTCTCCTTGACCTCTGATCACATTGCTGCCTTCTGAACACAACCGAGATGCATGAGCAACAGGCGGTCTCCTCATTAGTCTCTGTGAATGCTGTCTGTGTCTTCATTTGCTCAGTGCAAATGGCCCTCATCATTACACGTCTAGCATGAGTTCAGTTATCTGGAGCATTTCTGTCATGTGCAAACAAAAAAACAAAAAACAAAACCAGTTTGACGTGTATTTGCTACTCTGTCAAAGCCATTTCTCCCTTTATTATTTTTGGTTTTCTTCTGTGTATATCAAGATTGAATCACATAGCACAAATTAAATCATGCATAGACTATCTGAGGTATGAAGAATAAGAGTTGCCTAGAATTCATTAATAAATACAACTCAGGCTAGCTAATGTTTGAGATTTTTATAATGAGGCAACAATTTGGGGAAAACAAAATGTAAGCCTCATTTACATTGAAATATTTAACGCTATGTATTACCTATCACATTATTATCACTCTATTTATGATCTATCTACCATTCTTTAATTATACAGTGGTACCTCTAGATACGAGTTTAATTCTTTCCGTAACCTTGAGGCGTGGGAAACTATGAGACGCTCGAGTTGCAGTAAACTGGTGGGTCATGTGTAGCTGGCCCGTCCAAGCAATTACTCCTATCTCAAATGTTGCTCTTATTTCAAAGCAAAAATCGCTTGCTCCATGGCTCGTATCTCAAAAATCTCGTATGTTAGGACACTCGTATCTCGAGGTACCACTGTATATCACTCTATTATCTATCAATCCATCTTTCTATCTCTCTCTCTGTCTAAATTCATTACTAAATATTTACCCATCAACATAAAAAAAACATACAGATATGACCCCTGCCTGGCTGACCTCATCTATGAGCACACTCCCTTTCCTTCCCATGCTCCAGTCTCTCTGGCTTTAGTTTCTGTTTGTTATAGCACGAAGTCATTCCTACAGCAAAAATCTGATGCTGGCTGCCTCCTCTGCCTGCATACTCTCCTCTGAGCTGGTTACAGAGACTTATACTGAGTGCTTAGCTGAAACACAGCCTCTTCATCCTATGGGGACCTTCTATTTCTTTATTCTATCTGTATTACTTTCTCTAGTGCACCGGCCACTCCTTAAAACCATCTATTTCTTTGTTATTTCCTGTCATTAGTCTACTTACGTAGTTAAGATGTAAGCTCTCTAGGAGGCAGAGAAGGAGGAGGAGGAGGAGAAGGAGGAGGAGGAGGAGGAGGAGGAACTTACATGTAAGAGGAGACTTCATGTAAGAGCTTTAACATGGTATGCTCAGGGTTTAGAGCTGTGCTTGGTAGTAGGTGTTCAAGGGAGGCAAAGTGAGGGGAGATAGGGTGAATATGTAATAGAGTCACCATTAAAAAAAAAAAACCTCATAAAAAAAGAGACTTTGCTTAGGGTGACGGGCACACAGTGCAGTGTGCAGATGATGTTTTGTTGAGTTGTACACTCGCAACCTGCATGGTTTTCCAAATCAATGTCACCCCAATAAAAAAAATGAACCCCCTACCTGCCTGAATGTTGCTCAGTCAGGATTATCTTCCTGGGATCTGTGTTAATGATGCCATTTACACCAAGGGGGTGGCGAATTTGGGCCTGGTGAGGGCTGTCCCGTGACGATGCTCAGTATGATTTGTCTCTAGGGTCCAGGGGAGAAAGCCTTTTGTCTCGGGATCAGAGGACCACTTGCATTTATGGCCGGGACTATGTTCTGTCACAGTCGATGATTTGAACTTTCTGCTGTTCAAGTTGCTGATGCAGGTATTTAAGATTGTAATAGCAAACGTATAAAGAATATTTACATAGCTCATAAAAGACACCCTGTGCTTCCTGTCTGCGTTTTACGGCGCCTCTTCACAGCGCAGAGTGGGTTCGGTGATCACTACATTTTATATTATCTCCGACTTGCACCGACGTCAAATGACCACCCAGCTTTAAACCTTTTTTTTTGGAAGCCACACACAGAGCCACTGATACTCAAGTGAAACTTCTTCCTTCCATCTCAATAAATCCCCCCAATGTTATGCAAATTGAAAAAATACCTGTGTCAAAAGACTGTCAGATAACACCTGTCATTCCCAAGGACTATTTGTAAGCATCCAGAAACATCCAGAAAGAGGTAATAAATTGTTCTGGTACCCTGTTCTGGCAGCCCTTAATAAATCAATATGAAGGGGAGTTCTGAAGGGCAAAATGTTGCTGTCGGTGGGTGTCCGATTTAATTTTGCTCTAAATTAATATTTCGAATATGATAAGTGAGCTGGCAGGAGCAGATTGCATGATTAATTCTGCGGAGTCAAAAACGCTTTGATGGCACTTTAATAGCGACTCCACTGATCTAAACGCACTGGAACCGGGGATCATGTGGGCACGCTCACAGGTAGCATCAGAGTGTGGAGCCCACCCCAAGAGGAGATGGACTTTTTATGTTCAAAGCCCTGGCGTACCTGGGGTTTGTCTTGTTTCGCCATGTAGGCATCGACGTTGTTATAGCACTGCCAGGCGTGGCTGAACCGTGCGGGCGGTGTGAGTGAGTGGAAAGTGCCTTCCAATCATTCTGTGGTCCTGCCTTCCCGAAGCCACAGAAATCAGCTTCCAGCAGAGTCACTGCTCCCCTGAAAATGAGGCTCCCTGGATGGATAGTTCCATTCCAGAAGGCCAATAAGATACATCCAACCTAGCTCACGAATGAGAACCAAGAACGGAACCTGAGTGTTGACTTTGGAGTCAACATTGACCTACAGTTGTTGCTGGCCGGGCTTACTGTTTCTTTAACGGGGAGGCTACCACTGGTATTTTGTATTTGTCAAGATTATTGAGTGCATCGGGTTCAAAATCCTATGCAACGCAGCATTCTGAAGAACTACCTGTGATCACAGATGGCATGATTTAGAAACTGTTTTGTCATCCTGGCGGGGTGTGTTATGCTATACTGCAGTATCTTTAAGTCAAATGAGGTTTATTTAGTCCACGCTTTTTAAATTGAAGTATTACTTGAAGTCATGTCACATTTTGGGCTTTAGGGAACTAATTTTATTTTCTTCAGTTAGATATTAAAATTCACTTTTGTTATTATTAAGGACATGCACATACTTAAAGTATTTAAGTATACATATAATTTTATGAAGTATATTCCTATGATTGCTCCATAAGACATTTTATGAAAAATAATGGATCCTTCACCCCATTCCCTAAATTATTTTCTAATTTTCAAGGTTACTACTTTCAATTGACTTACTTCATCCTGTTGGTTATCACTTTCATATTTTTAAGTAATATAAGTAAAATGCCGATCAAAAAATGCTACATTTTTTTGAACATTATTTATTGACCTTTATCTAAAGAAGATGGGCATTTTACCCTCTACTACTCTCCCCCAACCTTCTCTGCCTACACGAGCACACACACACAGATTTCTAATCTTTCTGGCCTCTTAGTGTACAGATATGTTATAATTTTCTTTGGATCAATATTAAACATTTACATTATTTGACTATGCTAATGCTAGTCTCCGCCGATCAAGGTCATGATTCATTTTTCTTTCTGCCCCATTTTTATTTTTTCTGGGATTAATTGTTTATTGCTATTTACTTGCTTAGCGCCCTATGAACTTACTGCAAATTCAACTGCGAATTCTTCACCTGGTTGTGTAAACTTTTCTTAACTAAGGAAGAAGGCCTGAGATTATCTATGTCTTATTGTCAAAGCAACTGTCCCTGGAGCCTTCACCTGTTCACGTTGAGACGGGATGTTCTAAATGTGAACATCCAGCTGTGGCCTTGGGTGCTTCCTTGTGATTTCCTGGGGACTGATTATGTTTTTCTCTTTTTGAGTTGGATCTTCTGTTCCTTGAATTCTTGGCCTTCTCCTTTCTTAAATTATGTCTTCTGGGAGAAGCCCGTGTTCCAGTAGGTTTCAGAGAACGATCTAATGAAGAGTGCTTTTTTCCCCCTCCATTTTTAAGAGAGAGCATTCGGATGTTTCCTTTTATCAGAAGCCTGTTCATTTTCTCCGTAGGGATATTTGGAGCATCTTCTTTCAATCCCCAGTGTTATAACATTTCAGGACAAAATTACAGTGTCTGTTGTTAGTGCCAGTATATTGTTGTCCTTTATATTGGTGACTGGGTGGAATTTTACAATCTCAATATCCAAGTCCTTATGCCTAGAAAATTTTCTTAAATTTTATTATTCCTCCCTTACTTTCTCTTTCTCTTGTAACAGAATTCCTAGTACACAAATACTGAGTCTCTTGCCCCAGATTTGAAATGTTCTTATCTTTTAATGCTATTTTTCTATTTTTTATCTTTTGTTGTACTATTAACAGTCCTATTAAATCTGATATTTCTGCTATCATTGTAATTTACAAGAGCTCTTCCTTATTATATGAGCATCCTTTTTAAAAAAAATAGATTTTTTTATTGATTTTTATGAAGAGAGGAAGGGGAAGGAATAGAGAGACAGAAACATCAATAAGGAAGAAACATCATTAATCAGCTGCCTCCTGCACACCTATTGGGGATTGAACTACAAAACTAGGCATGTGCCTGATGGGGAAACAAACCGGTGACTTCTTGGTTTCTGGGTCAACACTCAACCACTGAGCTACACTGGCTGGGTGAGCAGTCCTTTTATTTTATTTTACTTCACTTAACAAATGCAGTCACTTACCTTTCTGAATATATTAATGACTATTTTTAAATTTTTTTAAGTCCTCTGCATGACTCTTATAAATTGCCGGTGGGAATGGAAAATGATAGAACTGATTTGCAAGACAGTTTGATAGTTTCTTATACAAATAAAAATGCATTTTACCATATGATCCAGCAATCACGCTTCTTGGTATTTACTCAAAGGAGCTGAAAACTTATGTTCACACAAAAGCTTGCATATGGATGTTTATAGCAGCTTTATCATAGTTGCTAAAACTTGGAGGCAAACAAGATGTCCTCTGGTAGGTGAATGGGTACATAAATTGTAGTACATCCAGACAATGGAGTATTATCCGGTGCTAAAAATAAATGAGCTATGTAGTCATGCAAAGATTTGTAGAAACTGATTACTATGTCAGAGAGACTGATCTGAAAAGCCTACATGCTGTATGATTCCAACTAGATGAATTTCTGGAAAAGGCAAAATTATGAAAATAACAAAAAGACCAGTTGTTTCCAGTGGCTGGAGGTAGGAAGGGATGAATAGATGAGGCACATACTGATGGTTACAACAAGTCATTCTATAGTTGTCTAAACCCATAGACTATAAAACACCAAGAGAGAGATAGAATGTAAACTATGGACTTTGGTTGATTATGATGTGTCAGCATAGGATCATTAGTTCTAAGGCTTGTACTACTCTGGTGGGGGATGCTGATAAAGGGGGACCTGTGCATGTTTTAGGCCAGGCAAAATATGGGAAACCTCTGTTCCTTCCCATCAATTTTTCTGTGAACCTAAAACTACTCTAAAAATAATTTTAATTTTAAAAAATTGTAACAGTTTGAAGGAAAAAACAATGATGTGAGTATTTAATTCCTGTGACTACATGCTTAATAACAAATGATTGGTATATCTAAAGAAGGGTAATATGCAAATATACTGTCACTCTGTCACAAAGATGGCAGTGCCCATAGCCATAATATGGTGGCACCCATTCCTCTCATCCTTGCTGGAGTCCCTCAGTCCCAGGGTGGGCAGAGGGTTCTGGGGGAACACTGAGAGTGGGCAGAGTGAGTGGCCTGCCATAATGCTTGCTTCATTGCTGTGGTGAGGCAAGTGGTCTGCGCCTGGCCACAGATGGTCCTCTGGTCCTCTGGACAGTGGGTGTGGAGTGGCTAGGCCCCACATAGAGCTATTGGTGCATGGATTCATGCACAGGGCTACTAGTTTTTAATAATAACCAAGAAAAAATTGTCGATATAAATACAGTGGTACCGCGAGATTCGAGTGCCCTAACATACAAGATTTTTGAGATACGAGCCATCGAGCGAGCTATTTTTGCTTTGAAATACGAGCAACATTTGAGATAGGAGTCATCGCTCGGATCAGCCAGCTGCACACGACCCACCAGTTTACTGCAACTTGAGCATCTCATAGTTTCCCACGCCTCGAGGTTACGGAATGAATTAAACTCGTATCTCGAGGTACCACTGTATCTTTATTCTTTGGTACTATGCTAGTATATATATTTATATATATCATATAGTATGCCATAATATATATTGTATAGTACATATATATGCTATACACTTGATGTATGTTATATTACTTATATTCTTTCTATCTATCTATCTATCTATCTATCCATCCCGGCATACTACCAAGGAGTAAATAAATAAAGAGGCATAGTGAACACACAGATGTTTCTCATTAAAACATTAATTTAGGTTAATTTAAACAATCTAGAGTTAAGAAACAAGTTTTGGCTATTAATTGGATGTGTACTACCCCAAAATAATACCAACTTAAGCAAAAAATGCATGTGATCCATTCAGTGTGCTCTTTTTGGCTTTCTCAAATTTCCTTAAGTAGTAATCTACTACAGCCTTTTGTATGTTTCTTGTCTAGTAGTTATACCAAAGTTTTTAGGACATGGTAGCTGTAACATATACAGCTCATGTAATGAAAAGTATTATATTTCGTAGGATAATCTTATAATTCATATTTAGTTATTCATACCACCAAGGGACATCTGGCTTAGTAGTATAATATATGAGAAAATAAGCTCCTTGCAGATATTAAAAATGACTCCTCATAGAGATTCATTCCACTTAACCACAAAAGAAAGCCTATTAATTAGACTTTTGAATCCCATTAAGAAAAACAAATACCAATACTTAACTGCTCAAATATGACATGATGGAAAATTGATAACATAATTAGATTTTTAATAGTGTTAATGACTCTTGTATCTTATTAATAAGAATTAAAGCTAATGTAATATTATATGAAGAAAAATTGCCACCGCATTTTCTTCTACAGGGAAATGTAGCACGGTTATGTCTATTTCCACATGAAGGGCTTTTAATTTTTATTCCCTTGCAGTTGTAATATAACTCACATGTTCCTTGACTTAATATATTATCCCTGACATTATGTGACAGAAGGTCCTACAAGAACACCATTTAGGTCTGTAGTCTCATTAGATATCCCAAGTCAAGCATGGTGTTGACTCTGGATGTAAAACTATCCATATTGAAGCTTGAAATGTCTTTTCTCTGCCCTCTTTCTCTGGCTTTTTATAGATGATCACTCCTTCAATGCCTCAC
>PVJN01029441.1:0-26430 GCA_004026805.1 Lasiurus borealis | reverse complement strand
TGGAAATAAGCCTTCTGCTGGTCTGCAGCCCTGTGCTTCCTCCAAGGTCCCCTAATTTCTAAATTTTCCTAAACCTGTCTTTTTCACCCTAAAAATTCCCGTTTCAGTGACACCTTCAGATCCCCCTCTGCCCCTGCCCACACTCCAGCATCACACTCCATGTCCCATGCTGCTCACACCACTGTTACCCCCTTTCAACACACACACACACACACCTGAGGCCTACAATCCTACCACTGGAGACTCAGCTATGTATGAGAACATAAAAGCACTCACCCTGGCATCTTACTCCCTGCTTCAGATCCTGGCTTCTCTGCATCTACGCTGGTGATTTTGGACAGAGTGGGCTGTGGTTAACAACAGATGGGAAATCACAATTCTATGAACAGTTTCTAGAACCAAGCCAGTTCTTAGACCCAGAATGAATTGACTGAAGACTGGATTTTCATAATGGCCACATCACTGTGCGAACCTCTTTCACGTCCCTCGTGGTGCAGGGTTCCTGTTCAGGGTTCGGGTTCTGGAGGAGGCCGCACGCAAATGAAAAGAGACTAGAAAAGTATGAATTTGGGAATATTGGGGGGCCAGGCGGGAGGCTTCCTCGCTAGTGCAGTGGTTCTCAACCTGTGGGTCACGACCCCTTTGGGGGTTCATCAACCCCATCACAGGGGTCGCCTAAGACCATCAGAAAACACAGATATTTACATTATGATTCACAACAGTAGCAAAATTACTGTTAGGAAGTAGCAAAGAAAATAATTTTATGGTTGGGGGTCACCACTACATGAGGAACTGTATTAAAGGGTCCTGGCATTAGGAAGGTTGAGAACCACTGATCTAGTGATAAGACTACCCTCTGCTCTTGCCTTGCTCTCCCTTGTATTGAGGCTTTGGGACACACCCATAGCCTTTAGGCAGGAAATTTTAAGAACAAAAATACAAAAGACAGAGGTGGAGGCCACCCCAGCTGACAATGTCTCCATAAACAATGGGTAGTCAGAGCAATTAAGCTTTTTGACCAGCCTTCCCGGCTTCCTGTCCACATCTTTCTATTAGAGAGACAATGTTCGGTTTCTAGCACATCATCGCACTGTACAGTAGTTCTCCCTAAAAATCTCCAAGTTCTCCCCTAAAAATCGTATGGACATTTCCTGAGTAATCACACCTAGAGGAAAGGGAAATAGCAAGATCCTTCAGGGATGTGTGATGCAGAGTCCTAGATGACAAAGACACTCCAAGACCTAAGTATCATCATGGTCTCCCCATATCTGTGGAGGGGTGTATGACGCCCGGTAATAAATGGAGTCCTGGCTCACAATGGGTCCACCTGGGTACATGAATGCAGCCGAAAGTCTAAACAGTATGGCTCTGCATAGCAGTTGGCAACCTTTACATCGGGTCCTTAACCTGAAATTACAGTCCACTCCCACTCCCCAGCTAAGATGGCCACTCACAGACAATACTGCATCTCGAGTGGAACAGATCAAACTATGGGAAAAGGAATCTGAGTCTTTTTTAAAAAATCTTTCTGGTAAGTGGGACTCTTTTATTTTGCGAGGAAAGCGTGGATAGGGTACCAGTTGCCTCGTTTCTTATTTTTTCCCCTGAGATCCATCTGTTTTGTACTTAGCTACAACAATAAGAGTCCTGCCAATTTCAGGTTTTTTATAGTATGCGAGTATTCTTCTTGCATTTCCATAGACATTTTCATGGGAATCTGGAGGGTCTGTCTTCATGCAGGCCAGATGTCATTTAAAAATATGTGACTTAAATAGCTTTTTAAAATCATTTACATTTATTATTAAATCGCATAAAAGAATGAATTCTGGAAGGTGGCTATAAATGGCTATAGAATTATATATATATATTTTCTACATGCCACAAACAAATGTTCGGGGAACGTAATTCACCATAAAATAGTTGCAGTTAACCCCTTGCACCTGCACTCACCTCAAACCTTTGCAAGAATGGAACAAGTTATCTTGGCGGTAGCGTCTAAGAGTTTGTGATTAAGCGATAAAGCCAAAAGGTGGGGAAGATATGAATGTTATTTTTGCTGTAGCTCGACTGAGACTTCTACTTGTCAGCAGCTTATGCCTGGAATCTTCTCAGAGGGCCTCTGGTCACAGACTGGGGGGAGTCTTCAGGCTTTCACACTTGCTGTGGGCATGACCATGGCAACCAGCCAGTAAGAATTCCTTAAAAACTTACAGGGGAGTCCAGACAGGGTATAGATGGCGACCAATCCAGGAAATGGGAGCCTTTGGGAGGTGACGAGCTGCCAGAAATAGAACCGTCTCGTTCCTGTGTGGACATGTGTAAAATGTTTCCAGTTCGGGTGCCTCCCATGACTCTATTCTTGCCATTTACTTAGTCACACCGCCAAGCTAATGTCACATGCTGATCAGGAGAGATGCTACTGAAAATGGTCATACATATGGATGACCTTGCTAGGGTTGCCGTAACAAAGCGCCACGAATCGAGAGGTTTGAAAAACAGAAAGTGTCTCACAGTTCTGGAGGCTGGGAGTCCGAGATCAAGGATGTCAGCAGGGCCGTGCTTCCTTTGAAGGCACCAAGGAGGATCTATCTGTTCTAGGGTTTCTCTCCCAGTTTCGGATAGTCCTTTGTCTTGTGGGCAGTGAAGCATCCATCTTATAGAAAAACAGCTGTGTGAAATTTTAACCCTGCTATTGGCTTCTGTAAATGTTTTCCTGCTTAAATAATAAAGAAAATGAGACTATTCTCATTTCAGGGAGGCCATTAAACCTTCCCTGGACAAAAATTATCAGTGCTGGCACCAGGCCAGGCCTTTGGTTGAGGTCTCAAGGCCTCAGCACATAGGGGATCTTTAAGAACTTGCAAAAGGGGCCGGAAACACCCCATATTTGGGAGACAAAGAAGGTAAAAACATATAAATAGTGAAAATTTCTGCATGTCGGAGCCCAGAATTTGAGAAACATTTTTCTCTGGACCCACGCATAATAAATGTAACTCCAAACTCTCTGAGCGTGGTTTGATTATTCCGGTTTTCTGTAACAGCAGTACGCCTCCAGTTTTTATATGGTGTTCCCCCTGTGTTTGTCTGTGCTCAAATTCTCCCCTGTATACTAGTAAAGACATTATTCATTTTGAATTAAGAGAGCCATTCTATTTCAGTATGACTTCATCCTAACTAATGACATCTATCACAAACTTATTTCAAAATAAGGTTACAGTTTGTGGTACTGGGGTTTAGGACATTGACATGAATTTTGGGGGGAACACAATTCAACTTGTAACAGACTCTCTTCCTTTATATTCAGACCAGTGGTTCTCAATATTGGTTGTACATTAGGACCTAGTGGGGAGTTTTAAAACTTCTGATGCCAAGATTATACCGCAGGCCAAACACATCAGAGTCTATACAGTGTACGGGACTCAGGCATCAGCACTTTTTAGAGCTCTCCAGATGACTTCAATGAGCAGTCATTGTGAAGAACCACTCTATTTGAGCATCCCTCACTAAGAAGAACAGAAATTCACCCAATTCTACAAATACATAACATGTTAAGAAAATAAAAGTACAATAACATATTCAAAACTTTCTCCTTGTTATTAGTAGAAGTAAGAATAGTTTTAGAACCAGGAACAAAGTTTTTGGAAAAGTGGAATTGGAAGTCATTTTTTTTTCCCATTTTAATCATTTCTACAATTAACATGGGGTTCTTGTATAAAAATCCACCGATAAATAAACTTTTTTTCAAAATAAAAAACACATCGCCCTGGCCAGTGTGGCTCAGTTGGTTGAAGTGTCAAATTGGGCACTGGAAGGTCATGGGTTTGATTCCCAGTCAGGGCACATACGTAGGTTGTGGGTTCAATCCCTAGCTGGGGGCATGTGGGAGGTAGTTTATAAATGTTTCTGTCATAACAGTGTTTTTCTCTCTCTCTCTTCCTGCTTCCCTTTCTAAGATCAATAAAACATAAAAACATTCATTTTTCTTATGTTTAACTATCATGTACATACATACAAATAAGTATTCCTGCTGGATTTAATGTCGTAAAGGGACCTTGATAAACTCTTGGCCCTACCACCTAATTATTGATCAAAGAACTATAGGTAACTCTTTAAAAACAAAATGATCATTTATGAAAGCAGTTAGCCAATATTTAACGGATTTATATGTAACAAATTATATTGCAAATCAGCCCTGATACCTAGGCATACATTTCAAAACCTGTTTGTAGTGAAGATTATAGAAAATCATATTGCTTAGTCTTAAGCATTCTAAGGTTATCTGTCCAAAATGGTTTAGAATTTTTTTAAAGCCAGAATAGAATTTTGTCACATGCTTTAAATACTTTGAGGATTAATTTATTGTGGTCTAGAATTGATCTTTTGGTCTACTCTCTGTGAGTTAGTGGTGCCCCAATATTATTTCTAAGGAAGAATGCTGGCCCTATCTATGAGTAGTCTCTTGGCCTAATCAACTCTTCAACTTTCATAAGAGGTTAATCCCTACTATCCACACATATGACTGTTAAAGCATATTGTTTTACCCTCAACTGACAACGTAGGATATACTAACACCAAGAACTCATCTGGAAGAAGAATCTCAAGCCTGCTGTCATTTAATACTTATCTAACACCTGCTTGAAATTTTAGCAATTCATCCTTTACAAATGATTGCACACATGTGGAATGGTATATGTTCAAGGTTATGCATTGTAGAATTTTTTTATAATACAAGAGATTTGAGACAAATTTATTATTTTTTTCTTTTGTGTATTATTCTTCTGGTGTATACCTAAGAAATCTGCCTATCCTAAAGTCACAAATATTTTCTTCTGTGTTTTCTTTTAGATGTTTTTGAATTTTAGGTTTTACATTTAGGACTATGATCTATTTTGAGTTAATTTTTATATAGAGAGAATATTATTTATTTAAGTTAATTGCTTTTGCATGTGGATATACAATTGTTCCAGGAAAACAATAGCTTCTATACCTTTGTCAAAATCAGTTTTCCATAGGAAAAGGAAACCCTTGTACACTAGTGTAGCCACTATGGAAAACAGTACAGAAATTCCTCAAAAAATTAAAAATAGAGCTACCATATGACCAAGCAGTTCTGCTTCTAGTTATTTATCTGAATAAAAATTTTAAATAAAAAAGATATGCACCCCTATGTTCATTGCAGCATTATTTACAATTGTGAAGATAAGGAAGCAACCTAAGTGATCATAATCTTGATTGTGGTAGGTTTTGTGAATGCTATAAGTTATTAAATTGCACACTTCATTGTGTAGTCTGTTGTTCTTTTTAAATATATTTTTAATTGATTTTTTACAAAGAGGAAGGGAGAGAGATAAGAGAGTTAGAAACATTGATGAGAGAGAAACATCCATCAGCTGCCTCTTGCACACTCCTTACTGGGTTTATGCCCGAAACCAAGGTATGTGCCCTTGACCAGAATCGAACCTGGGACCCTTCAGTTTGCAGGCCAACGCTCTATCCACTGAGCCAAACTGGTTTCAGCCGTTATTCTTTTTTTAGGTACAATATAATCATACCACGATAAACTATAAAATCAAAACTATTAGAAACAATCCAATGATATATTGGTGAGGGACTAGTTACATAAATTATGGCATATTAATACAGTGGAATATTTCATAGCTGTACAGAGAATGAAGAAAAAACTCTTAAATGCCATATAGAATGTGCACCCAGATATAGTGTTAGGTAAAAAAAAAAAGCAAAGTGTAGAACAGTGTCAAAAGTGTACATGTTTTGTAAAAGAGGAAGATAAGAGCCCTAGCCTGTTTGGCTCTGTGGTGAGAGTGTTGGCCCACAGACCTAAGGGTCATGGGTTCGATTCCTGTCAAAGGCATGTACCATGTTGCAGGCTCAATCCCTGGACTTGGTCAGGGCACATGTGGAAGGCAACCAATCCATGTGTCTCTCTCACATAGATGTTTCTCTCTGTGTGTATCTCCCAGTCCCTCCCACTCTCTCTAAAAATCAATGGAAAAATACCCTCAGATGAGGATTAACAAAACAAACAACAAGGCCCTGGTTGGTTGGGACAGTGTACTTACTTTTCTTCAGTGGATAGAGCATCGGCCTCTGGACTGAAAGGTCCCAAGTTTGATTCCAGTCAAGGGCACATGACCCAGTTTTTGGCTCAATATCCAGTAGGGGGCATGCAGGAGGCAGCTGATCCATGATTCTCTCTCATCATTGATGTGTCTATCTCTTTCTTCCTTTTCCTTACCTCTCTGAAATCAATAAAAAATAAAAATAAAAAACAAAAAAGTGGAAGATAAGAATATATATTCACATTTGGTGATATAAAGAAAGAAAAACTCTGGATGAATCTGCAAGGAACTAAGGGTACTGGCTGCCTGGATAGGAATGTAGGTTTTGAAAACTGGGAGAGTGGAGGAATGGAATAGACTCACACCATAAGCCCTTTATGGATTGCTTTATAAAATAAAAAAAAAAGGTTTTCTGAATTAATTCTAGACTCACAGTGTTGCAAAAATGTGGAGTCCCATGACCCCTTCACCTAGCTTCCCCCAATGGTGACATTTTATATGACTGTAGCATAATATCGAACCCAGGAAATTGACATTGATACATTGCTGTTAACTAGACTACTGACCTCATTCAGTTTTCATCAATTTTTACATAAAATCATTTGTGTGGGTGTAGTTTTGTGCAATTTTATCTCATGCATAGATTGATATACTTACAGTCATAATCAAGGTACAGAATTGTCTTATCAACATCAAGGAACCCCTTTGTGCAGACCCTTCATATTTATACTAGAGGCCCGGTGCATGGATTCCTGCACTGGTGGGGTCCCTCAGCCTGGCCTCTTGCAATCGAGGACCCCTCAAGGGATGTTGGACTGCCAGTTTCAGCCAGATCCCCACCTATCAGTCTGAAATCTGCAGTCGGACATCCCCCAGGGATGTAGTAGTGCGCGAAGTGGCAGGCAGCCGGGGAAGAGCCCGATCCCAGGCGGGCACCACGCCCGCTCATCCCTGGTCCCCGCTGTGGTGCCGCCACTCGCCACACACTGCTGCAGAGGCAGGAGGCTCCCACCATGCAGCAGTGCTGGCCAGCCTTGAGCCCAGCGTCTGGCGCCCATCGGTCAGCTGAGCAGCGCTCCCGCCGTAGGAACTCACTGACCACCAGGGGGCAGCTCCTGCATTGAGCACCTGCCCCCGAGTTGTCAGTGCGCGTCATAGTGACCAATCGACAGGTCATTAGACTGGCCCATAAGACTGTTTAACCTATTTTGAAAACCAAATTAAAAAACGTGTGGAGAGAAGCAAGCAAGATTTATAAAAGATATCTGTGACTTGGAAAAGTCCTACATTCTGTATTGAAGGGCAGAAGGTGGAAGTGGGGAGTTTGTGGACCATTTGGTAAATAATAATTCTTCATTTATTTGGTAAAATATAGTCTTAACTAGAAGCCCGGTGCATGAAGATTTGTGCCAGAATGGGCTTTCCCTTCCCTGGCTGCTGGTACAGCCTTTCCACTCTAGCCCAGCCCCTTTCTGCCCCAGCCTTGCCTCCCCATGCCGCCCAGAGTCCCTGAGAGACCAGGGGTGGGGCAGAATGTCTGTGTTGTCACCATGGCAATGATGCAAGCATCCTTCCCTCCCCACATCACTCGGTGCCTGTGTATGCAAATTAACCACCATCTTTGCTGGGTTAATTTGCATATCGCTCCTGATTGGCTGGTGGCAGAGCACAGGTACAGTCAATTTGCATGTTTGTCTATTATTAGGTAAGATTACCCCCAGGAGACCACTGGGCTGCAAAATTTAGGCCTTTCTGTTTTCAAGTGGATTTGTACAAATTACAAGGGCAGATGAGATTACTGTGTATAGATGTGTACAAAACGAAGAGTACCTGATTTTGGAGATGAACCTGATAATTCTAGTGACTCCCCTGGGAGACTGCCCATTGACAAGCCTGTCTTTGTCACTTCTCCTAAGGTAGCGTATTTCTTCAGGGTGAGTATTTTTCAAACAGTTTATTTGAGGGTAAGACTAGTTGGTTGTGAATCCAGTGTGGTTAATATCTGATTTTTCCCTTACTATTATTTTGATCAGAAACTATAGACTTGATTGAAAAACCCTTTTATATTTGTCCTTTGGCATTCTCAGCCTTTCCTTCACTATCTTATTCAAAGAAGCAATTAATTGGATTAGGTCTCATTTTTTGGCTAAGAAATTTCCTAAAATACAGTGGTACCTCGAGATACGAGTTTAATTCGTTCCGTAACCTTGAGGCGTGGGAAACTATGAGATGCTCGAGTCGCGGTAAACTGGTGGGTCTTGTGCAGCCGGCCGATCCAAGCGATGACTCCTATCTCAAATGTTGCTCGTATTTCAAAGCAAAAATCGCTCGTATCTCAAAAATCTCGTATGTTAGGGCACTCGTATCTCGAGGCACCACTGTAATTGCATGAGTGACAGGCCTACAAACTTCTTAAATGCTTAAAACTCTGTAAGGTATATAAATGTCTAATCACCTGAAACTAATATAATACTGTATGTCAACTATAATTAAAAATAAAACTGGGCCGGAGCCTAGTTAGAGCTCAACAAATAATAACCGGAGGGTTGCAGAAGCTGCTGCTTTGTGAGAACCCAGGGAGAAGCTTCTCATCTTTGTGATCCAGAACAACTAACTCCTCATTCCCCTGAGCCTCCCAGTCTATTTTTATCTCCTGGACACGAGGCAGGAAGCTTAACTGATTGTATTTCTTCTCCGTGTCTCTTTCTCGATAATTGAGAGTTTAATTTATGGCCCACCTCTCACCGTAGTATTTTGTGTACTAAGCTCATTTTTGGATTCAACCTATCTTTCTCAACTTCATTTTCCCTGTGAATGTATTTTCTTGAAATTCCTTACTTTCTGACATAAGGGGTTATAAATAAATGAGGCACATTAAGACATTAATAAAGAGAGACTATGGGTTTTCACCTCAGCATAGGGATGTATTTAGAAGGAGTCGACAGAATTTACTATAGTTTCTAGCATAGGTCATAATGTGAAATGGAAGGGACAGTTGGGTAAACGTATTAAGATATATTTTTTAAAAGGCGAAAACATCATTTTCCTACATATATACTATGAAAGTGTTAAAATAAAATAAAGGTGTTAAGCTTAATTCATCAATTAAATTAGAGAAAACAAAGAGAAGTCATAAAAGTACAAATTTATGTGGAGTACAGGGATGCTGAATCAAATTTGAAAAGGTTGCAAAGTTGGCTTTTTTTTTTTTTGATGGGTTGGCACTTGTCCCACTAATCAGACAAAATTCATTGGCATCCCTATGAATGTCTATAGAAAACATTAGTTTGCATTTCTACCGGCTATCCACACTTGGAGAGTTGTAGATGAACTCCAGAGAATCAGTATCAGATAACCTGGAAGAGTGTGCAATTTATTTCCAGAATAAAATCCTAGCCACAGCCTGTTTTTGCATGGCTGTGAGTTTAAAATGGTAAAATAAATAAAAAAATAAAAAGCAGAATGATAATTTGTGATATGTGAAAAATTTATAAAATTCAAATTTCAGTATCTAAACAAAGCTTTATCAGAACACACTTCATTTGTGTCTTGTCTGTGGCAGCATGAACACTACAAAGACAGAGTTGAATAGTTGCCACAGAGACCTTATGCCCTGCAAAGCTGGAAATATTTACTATTTGGCTCTTATAGAAAATGTTTTCCTATCCTGCTCTAAACAACGAATAGTTTTCTGTTAAAGCATATTTCCCCCTACAAAGTAGTAAAAATACTATTATCTTTAACCTTCTCGCTCTGTTCCTCCTCCTCTCCTTTCTTCTCTTCCTTCAACAAACATTTATGGAGTACCTACTGTGTGGCAATATGTTGATACAAATATGGTATACAGAGAGGAAAGAACACACCACTTCTGTGCTAATGTAGTCCTGTACTCATGGGAAGATAAATATTGATAAAATATTCACATACAAATGTGTAATTACGGATTTTGAAGTTTCCAGAAGGAAGAGGGTGTTGTGATAACACGTATGAGAGATCCAGCCTTTGTGGGGGTTGGGAGTGGGTCAGGTAGAGATTAATCTGACTGATTACCGTGTCTGGCTGGCCAGGAGGAGTATGTGGGACAGTGAGAGAAGAGTTGAGGCCATAT
This sequence comes from Lasiurus borealis, assembly GCA_004026805.1. Lineage (NCBI taxonomy): Eukaryota > Metazoa > Chordata > Mammalia > Chiroptera > Vespertilionidae > Lasiurus > Lasiurus borealis. The sequence continues at coordinate 16,242 of PVJN01029441.1, read as the reverse complement.
TGAGTTTGAGTCTTTACTTTGAGGACAATGGGTGGCCAATTAAGGAATTTTAGCAACAGTGGTGGTGCCAGCTGGACCTGCAGATCAGACACTAGATAAAAGGGAGGGAGGAGTTGACACAGTACATGAGTTGGGAGGTTGCTATAATAGTCTAAGCAAGGCCAGAATTGTTGCTTTACAAAGCAAGGCTAGGTTTGCTTTCAGGACTGCAAGGAGAAACTCTGCTCAGAAGAGTGTCATTGGATTATGAGAGTCCGTAGACCTCGCTTGCAGAGATTTCTTCCACAGATCTTACTGGAAATCCATAGGGTGGTTTGTTGTAATAATAATTCACCTAAAGACATCTTTTCTTTCGAGGTGCATAGATCTATGGCTTCCTGTACACACACACACACAGCCCACCCCCACTACCCTTGATATCCAAGGGACTAACTTGTGCTTTTCACGTCATTATCTCATCCCACCTGGGAGACACGCCTGAAACAAATGCGAAGCTTATGACTTCTTTTTCTGCTTGACTGGAAAGTTTCTGTAGTTTTTTTTTTTTTTTTAATGCTTTACAATTTCCTGCTAATGGTTCTCCAGGCTGCAGGGGATCCTTTATTTTGTTAACATGATTACCTGCCAGGATCTTATATGTTTTAAACCCCGGTCTTTGCCTTCTGGGCTGGATCTGAGTCTATAAAAACTGATATGACTAATCAGGTTTCCACAAGTCGCCCAAACACTGTTTCCTCTTTCTCAGAGCCTCTCCTGGTTTGGGAGAAAAGAGGTAGGTGTCGCATTTGCATTATCTGCATTTCAGATGGGCTTAGACATTTTAATTTTTCCTTAACAAGGCCTGCAATGAGAGCCAGGTACACTCTTAGCTTAGTAAAGCCCCCGAGGTGTGTTTAAGTGATTCTATCGGTTTCTCCAAGGGCAGTGGTCGGCAAACTGGGGCTCTCGAGCCATATGCAGCTCTTTGGCCCCTTGAGTGTGGCTCTTCCACAAAATACCACATGCGGGTGCGCACATACAGTTTGATGTAGTACCCGAATTAAGTTAATAACAATGTACCTACTTATATAGTTTAAGTTTAAAAAATGTGGTTCTCGCCGAAACCGGTTTGGCTCAGTGGATAGAGCGTCGGCCTCCGGACTGAAAGGTCTGGGGTTCGATTCCGGTCAAGGGCATGTACCTTGGTTGCAGGCACATCCCCAGTGGGGGGCGTGCAGGAGGCAGCTGATCGATGTCTCTCTCATCGATGTTTCTAACTCTCTGTCCCTCTCCCTTCCTCTCTGTAAAAAAAATCAATATATATATTAAATGTCGGTCTCAAATTTCAATCGTTATACTGTTGGTATTTGGCTCTGTTGACTAATTATTTGCCCACCACTGTCCTAGAGTAACCAACCACTCTGTTTTGTCCATGACTAAAGTTGTCCTAGGATAAGGGACATTCAGTGCTAAAACCAGGACAGCTGGTCACCCTATTCCTTTTAGCACATAATCATTGAGATTATATGATAAAAATATATAAGGTTACATATATTTGAGAGAAAGCCGAACCAAGGCTCAGAGAGGGTGACTTATTCAAGGTCACACAGAGCATTCTAGGTAGAGCAAATAGGACATGATTTTTGGCTCTATCTATTGAGGAGGCATGAAAAGATAATATGCAGAGACACCGGTTCATATCATACCCAGGTTTCTGCTTAACAAAAAGCACTTTAATTTTTATTGTAAACTTAATAAGCATACTTATAATGCCACGATGCCAATATTTTAGAGAGAGAGAGAGAGAATGACATATCCTGAAAAACAGCCCTGCTCCTTATCCTACATATCCTGTCAGCAGCTTTCAGAATTGACTACCCCTCAGAAATACGGGGGGAGCTTTTCAAACACAGGGGTGCCTGCATCCCATTCCCAAAGACGCTTGCATCAGTGTGGAGTGGGGTCTGGAGAGCTGCAAGACTGAGAACCTCCCCAGGTCACCCAAATGCACAGCCAGGATGATAAGCACCGTTTTTAGATCAGTGTTTCTTAAACAGCCACGAACATCTAAATCACTTGGGGATTTTTTCTACGATGCAGATTTTGATTTAGCAGGTCTGGGGTGCAGTTAAAAAGCTCCCCAGAGATGACCATGCTCCTCTAAACTGTTTGCACTATTGTGTTGCTCTCAAATGAGTTTGAATCCATAGTCATTGCCAAGTGAGATATATTTACACAGATGCATTCAAACGAATGGCTCTGTCCTTTGTGGCCCCTAACCTTGAGTTTGAAACTATTCTGCCTCCAAGCTATCACTAGTAGCTCCAATGTTGGGTCCGTTGTTTCTTGGATTCCTGTGTATTCGGAGTTCATTCTGCCTTTGCTCCTTGTGAAATCCACGTGGAACTGCACGCACGGCTGTGATTCACCACGCAGCCCCCTGACTGGCTATTTCGGAGTTGGCCTTTTCCTCTTGGCTAACACGAGCTGCTGGAGAACATGGGATGGATGCGTTAACTGTTCTATTATTGGGATCTGGGGTACAAGAATTTGTGCACCTAACCTAGAAGGAGCGCTCCCCCAAAGACCAAACACAGTGGCATATTCAGTTCCGTAGACATCTTTCCCTGTTCCTGGTTCCACAGAAAACGTGGCTGTCACGTGCTCCTTTATGGGGTCTTTCAGACCAAAGCCATTGGAGGTGATTCAGAGCGGTGCCTTTATTTTCACCCCTCAGCTCCGTTTGGGTAAGGGGTGTCATTCTGAATAACCCTAAACAGAAAAGGCGTGCGTGAGACTGAAATTTAATGGACATGCAGCTCAGACATTTGGGATCCCCTCAGCTCTGACTGCTAAGAATGAGACAAAGAAATTAAACCCAATTAACATTTAATCATCATTAAACTAAGTAAAGATCATTACCATGTTTGTTTTCTGCTTAAGCTCTCATTTGTAGTGCTCAACATATTAGGCACAGAAGATTCGCTAACTTGCCCACCAACATAGCTCTATAACGCTATGTCTTTGTGCCTTTCCCCTGCCCCATCCTACTCTTTGCTTTCTCTGTGAGACATCTTTCTCGAACATTTCTTATTAAAAAATAACAGTGCCCCTGGATAACTTGAATATTAGTTCCAGTTCCTGCCAGCCATTTCCAGGAAGCAGCCACACCAGTGACAGCTCTCCACAGCATCTATTTTCCCCTCGGCTGACTCATAGCCAGATGCGTATCTTCAGCTGACATTCAATAACACCAGAATGTTCTTCTTCTGAGGAGGAGGTGACTGCTTCTGGAAACATGACTCAGGGGACTGGGGAAACCCTCCTGTTACCAAAACGCTTTCTGCCTGATGCCTCAAATTCTTGCTGGAGAGCCCTCTCCTTTGGTTCCAAGTTCTAGTTCTTGTTAAATGCTCTGAGAGGGGGTACCGCTCAAAACCAGAGCTTCTCAAACTTGAACATGTGAAACGTCTTGGACGCCTTGTTAAAGTTCAGATTTGGTCTCAGTAGGTCTAGGGGAAAGCCTAGGAGTCTACATTTTAGTAAGCTTCCAGGTGGGGGCAAAGTTACTGGTGGGTAGACCACACCTTGAGTGGCAAGGTGGGATCAATGATTCTCGAACTCGAACTTGGCTGCATTATTAGAAATTATTGGAAAGTTTTTGCCAATCTAGAAGTCTAGACTGTGCCCCAAACCAATTAAATCAAACTCTCTCGGGGAGGGGGGGGACCCAGACATAAGTATTTTTGAAAGCTTCCCAGGCAATCCCAATGTGCACACATTTGAGAACAAGTGCTTCAAATGAGTGGTTCTCCGTCCTGGCTGCTGATTAGAATTATCAAGGGAGCTTTTTAAAAAAATGCCGATGCGTGGAGATGCCTGAGATCAATTAAATCTGCATCTCAACTGGAAGGCTTCAGTCATTAGTGCTTTTAAAAAGCAGCCTGCATTATTCAAATGTGTGGCGAGGTTTGAGAACCAATGCTTTGTAACTTCATGTAGATCAAATCCCCTATAGGCAAGATTTTGGGGGAGGCGAGAGAGAGAGAGAGTCAAGAGGTGGAAAGCTCAGAAAACTGGGGGCAAACAAGGGGCAGGGATGTGAAGAAAGCTTTAAGATGGGCATTTTGTACCCGGTATAACTCTGCCCAGGGCTCCTAGAGAGGGTGTTGGCACTGGAGGATTTGAGAAGGTCTGATTATGGCCTTGTCTTCTTAGCTAGTTGGCTTCAGTAGCGGGCAGGGTACGATGTCAAAGGAGAACCTACTAAATTTTAAAATTATTATTTGAATTAGATGCTTTAGTGAGGATGACTAAGGAAACCAATTTACCCAGAACTGTCCCGGATTTAGCACTGAAAGGACTGTGTCCTGAGAAACGCCTCATATTTAGGCAAAGCCACGGAGTTGGTCAATCTTTGTGGCTGTGGCCTAGTGTGGGAACCCTAATCAGAGAACACCGGATGTTCAAGGCCATTGGCCACACTCAGGAGTAAAAGAAATGACATGGCAGTTTTACTTCACGCACTGAGCAGGCATACCTTTCTGTGACCATATACCGACATCACTATTTGGCAAGAAGCTTCTTTTGTCGAAGTTGGTAGAGAGATGTGTTGCTGACCAGCTGGTGCGAAGCTGCTTTGTATGGCTACTTTGAAGAACTGTTTTGTCTGACAGCTCCTTGCTAGCGATGGCTACTTGTTCTGCAGTAAAGTCTCTCCTATATACAGTGGTACTTCGAGATATGAATGCCCTAACATATGAGATTTTTGAGATACGAGCTGTTGAGTGAGCAATTTTTGCTTTGAAATACGAGCAACATTTGAGATAGGAGTAATCGTGCAGATCGGTTGGCTGCACACGACCCACCAGTTTACCGCGATGCGAGCATCTCATAGTTTCCCAAGCCTCAAGGTTACAACTACTCATATCTTCATCCAATACCTGGCATCCACGGAGGTCCACTTCCTGGCTGGGGAACTGAGGACCAACACCTAGATTTTAGAGTGCAGCCACCACAGAGTGGATGTTTCTTTCTGGATAATCAGTTGGAAGAAAATTGACCTCCTTGAGTTCTTAAGTGGTTTTGTTCTTTGTTAATGATGGGGCCAAGCATTGTAAAGAATGGACTAGAAGAGCATCGTCCTTGAGCAGTTTTATAGATAGAGTAATGCAGCTCTTTCTAGAAGAGACCTTGCCATTTAAACAACTAAAACCTAAGTATATAAAAGGGAAAAAATTGAAAGCCAAGGTGGGGAATCTGGAGAAACCTGATCCTAGATATACAATTGAGGACAACCAAATAGTGGATTTTCATTCTTTTAAGTTATTTTTTTTTAAACACTTGTGGTGCCAACTCACAGATACCCCTGTTTGGTTGCCACAGCATTGGCAGACATAGGCACAGGGGCCAAATGTATTGTGAGGAAGGAGATGAGAAAAAAAAATAAAACCATGGTTCCTGCCCATGAGCTCCAGTCTGACAGATGGATGTAACCTACTCAGAGAATATTGTCAAAGTACAAGGCTTGAATGCAGATTATTGCCAGGCAAAATGAATATTCAAAGGTTAATAGGACACGGAGTCACAAGTAAAATGTCACATCAAAGGAGGATGGGGTTAATCGGGAAAGCCCTTTTTGAAGACATGAATGTCACTTTATGAAATGAAGATAATGTCACATTTCTAAAACACACAAAAAAGGCCCAAACACCAAAACCAAAACCAAAACCACTAAAAGTTCTCATTCAAGGAAGGAGACAAAACTGGATGATTCAATGTCCACGTTCCAGTTTATAGCCTTCAGAATACAATTTCTGAGGTAACTCAGCCTCCACATATTTGCAGCCTGGCTGGCTTCGAAGCTACTTCGGTTTGCATGATCAGGTTTCTGGTAGCTGGTTTCCTTGACTTAGAAGCCATCAGGAATTTCTTACCAGTGTGAGGGCTTTGGATAGACTCTAGAGTCATTTCTAACATTTCAGTAAGGGTCAGAATCATCTGGAAGACGTGTGAGAGAGAGGCTGAGCCTTACCCCCACAGATTTCGATTCAATAGGTCCAGGATGGGGCTAGATAATCTTCATTCCAGATGATACTGCTGATGTTGGTCCAGAGACCACACACTTTGCGGAAGAATGATCTAGAAGAGCATTATCCTTGAGCCGTTTTATAGATATAGTAATGCAGCTCTTTCTAGAACAGACCTTGCCATTTCGACAACTAAAACCTAAGTATATAAAAGGGATACAAGTTGAAAGCCAAGAAAGCTAGATGCCACATGGGAAAACAAACTGAAAGCTTGCTTATTTTTGTGCCCAGAACTACTGCTATCCACTAAAAACAGAGTGTTTCAGGATCTTCTGTATGTGCAGTGAAAGTGACTCCTACCATGGTGGTTTAAAAGTAAGGAACATCCTTCTGACTCAAATGACGAAATAAATATTTTTTGTGTGTGTGTGTGTTTTTTTAAATATATTTTATTGATTTTTCGCAGAGAGGAAGGGAGAGGGATAGAAAGTCAGAAACATCCATGAGAGAGAGACATCGATCAGCCGCCTCCTGCACACCCCACACTGGAGATGTGCCCGCAGGCAAGGTACATGCCCCCGGCTGGAATCGAACCCAGGACCTTTCAGTCCGAAAGCCAATGCTCTATCCACTGAGCCAAACCAGTCTCGGCAGAAATCTTGTTTTCTCATAAGTGATAAGATGGTCACCAAATTCTATTCTGAATATATACATGAGACTATGTCATAAGTCCATCCTCTTCCTTGAGCAGGTCATCTGATTGGGTAATGATTGGGACCAATGAATTTCTTAGCCGTCCAATGATGCCCATGAGGTAATTTAATCAGTTGCTCAGGAAACACGGCAAGACTCATTTCCATTAAACCAGTGTGTTTTGAATTGATACAGAATACAAAGCTCTGTTTACTTTCTTAGGCTAGCTCGACTCTAATACCTAAAGCAAATGCTTCTAAACTGCAGGAGAAATGTAAGCAAGGCGGTAGACTCTCTGGCCACTGCTCCCCCATTTATTTTCTCATTTCCTCCTCCCCCACGGCATCCCGATGTTGTTAGGAATCCGCAAGCCATTTATTCGGGAGGCGATCTCCGTTAGCGAGCGGAGAAATGAGGCAGAGAAGGGAAAGAGGCCAATCAAGGAAACATTATCCAGTGAGTTAGCACTATGGAGCTCAGTCCTGCTGTGGCAGTGCGATGATGGGAGTGGGCCTGCTGTCGGGAGACAATTCTCCGTGCTGTTTCTACACATATTGTGACAGATTTTGTTCAGTTCTCTCTTTTCAAGGATGTTCGCAGAGCGAACAACCTTGGGATACAGAGATCATATTCCCATCCAAGGGCAGAGGCCAGATGTTTCCCGAACAGGATAATAACAGTTATGTCTTTCTCTGGGACCAAGGTTGGGTAGGTTTGCCTAACAGCCCTTATGAGATTAGCGGTTTCTAAACTTGGGGTCCTTCCTTCAGCTATGACGTAGACCCACTATGTGCCTGGACCACTTCAGATCACCCCCAGGGGATGTGCATGTGAAAGGAAACCAATGAGAACATGAAGCTCATGCTACCTGCTGGGCAGTAATGAAGTCTTTGGTCTCAGACCCAGAATTCTTATCTTCAGCAGCATCCATGAAACTGTGGCAGGTTAAACGGCTAGTTTGCAGGAGGGGTAAAATCTCTAAAAATTCAGTCATTGACAGATGTCTCAGACTCATCTCTCCTGATCTAGGCTAAAACAGGGGATATAACATCTCTCAGTCACTGGTTGAAGGCTGATCCCAGGAGGCATCAAGTCTCCAACATCTCTGGCTTTTTGCATAAACAAACTGCAACTTTGGAGAAAGACCGAAAAGAGATATAGATGTTGCCCTTTAGAACTGGCTGTTGCACATCGCAGTGGTAAGGCCTGGAGGATACAGGTAAGGCTCAAAAAGGGTCTGCTGTCCCTCCTCTGGGTCCACATACTTAAACTTAGAAACTGCCAGTGCAGTACAAGAGGGATAAATTACAAGATAAAGTCATAAGAGGCAAGGGGCACCAGATCATGAAAGATTTTTGGAGCCATTCATGTGAATTTGAGTGCAATGGGGAGCCACTAATTTTACTATATTGCATGTTAACTATACTTGAAAAAATAGTTAATGGTGTACCTACTATTTAATGAGCTTCTACTGTGTATATTAGGCATCATGCTAGGGACTTTAAATATATTAACATAAATATTAATTTTCACACCATTATTTTCATGCTTTTGCATATAAGAAAAAAATTAAGATAATTTAAGAAATTGCACAAAATTAAATATTAATATTAACTTTTCTATTTATTCAGTGGGTAAATGTGCCAGCCTTCAAGCCCAGTTGTGTTTGGTCTCGAGCCAACGGTCTTTTCACTATGCCATAGCTACCTCTTTTCTTTAAACATTCTACACATATGAAGAAGTAAAATACAATTTGCCTAATGTGAGATGATTCATCTTAGAATTTCTGAGTTTTCATTTTATTTTGGAACAAGAGAAAGCTTCATTAAGCTGGTATGCATAATGTGACTATGAAATAACATTTATTCTTTATTTATTATAAACATCATTAGGCTAAAGCCAAAACCAATTTGTAGTTCATCAAGAAGCTCCCTTCAGTCAAGTTCTAATACTCAACTATTATATTTTGGAGAGTCATTCCAATCCAAGTTACCTTCTTATGTTAAAAAACTTTAGATATATATGATGTATGTTTAAATAGAAAAACTCCAAATATGTCAGTTTTCTGTTTATCTAAGTGAATTCTGTGATTTTTATTGTCATTTAGCCATATCTTATTTATATAATAAATGATTATGTCCCAAGAGAAATATCCATTTATGCTGCTAATGGTTCATAAATAAATTTTCTCTCCACTCCTAAACACCAAAAGATCCCTTTGAGATGAAATCTTCCATAATTTATTTTAGTTCCCTTATGAGAATATTGAGAAATGTTGGCAAAAGAATAATACAATTATTTGTGAGCTAAATATAAAGATGAAAGTAAATAGTGTCCACATTTTGAAAGCTTGCTAGGTGTTGGATATTGTTCTGAACATTTACCAAAGGTATTTAAAAAACAATGTGGATATTCAAAAGGGAAAATTCTCAATATGAATATGCTTAGTGCAGGGATTTTGGATATTTTAATGAAAACCTTCTAGATTACCAAGCATTTGTTGGAGTGATTTTCCCCTCTATACTTACTGCTACATTAAAAAGGAACATCCTGGCCTAGCTGGTTTGACTCAATGGATAGAATGTTGGCCTGTAGACTAAAGGGTCCCAGATTCCATTCCAGCCAAGGGCACATGACTGAGTTGTGGGCTTGATCCCCAATAGGGGGCATGCAGAAGGGAGCCAATTAATGATTCTCTTTCATCACTGATATTTCTCTCTCTCTATCCCTCTCCCTTCCTCTCTAAAATCAATATAATATTAAGAAAAAGTACATTCTATACAATAAAACCCTAATATGCAAATTGACCGAACAGTGGAAGGATGGGTTGCTATGACATGATTGATCACCAGGGGGCAGATGCTCAATGCAGGAGCTGCCCCCTGGTGGTCAGTGCGCTCCCACAGGGAGAGCACAGCTCAGCCAGATGCTGGGCTCACAGCCGGTGAGCACAGCAGTAGTGGTGGGAACCTCTCCTGTCTCGCAGCAGTACTAAGGACCCCTTGAGGAATGGGCCTAAGCTGGCAGGTGGACATCCCCTGAGGAGTCCCAGACTGTGAGAGGATGCAGGCTGGGCTGAGGAACCATCCTCCCCACCTCCTCCCCGTGCACGAATGTCATGCACTGGGCCTCTAGTTAAGTATAAAATTCAAGCTTTACAATGAAGCCATTTCTGAAGCTATCTGTTTAGTCACCTACATACTTTTGCAAAATCACATTTTTTAAATTTGAAAATGATAATATGCCCATACTCTATTAGTTTAGAAAAGTTGATTTGCTTCATATTAAAGTATAAAGGCATACATTTATGTCAGGTTCCAGAGTTCCTCTGATGAATACATTTACAGTAGGCAGGAATTAAAGTTGGCCTTAAAATTAATTCTCAAAATGTCTGTATTGGGTTTGTCATTTCCAACTTTGTTGAGGAAAGGGTCTGGAGGTGATTGTCAGGAATTAAGCATGAATATTACATCACCTATTTTAAAAATCACTTAGAAATGCCTGTGGAAATTGGTTAAAATCTACATCTGCAAGTAAAATTATGTTATGAAATGAAGAAATGTAGTAAAGGGCAAAGCTTCCTCAGAAAACTGAGAAGTCATGGTCAGCCCCCAGATACTAATTTTCTTAAATTCCCTCGGTCCTATAAAGGACATAAAATGGGTACTTGGGACTGAGGTTAATTCTCCTGACATTTGGATTAGCACCGCCCTCTCCAAGAGAACGAAGCTAATGCTGCCTTTCCCCAGTTGGGCCAGCTGTTTTGGAAAGCTGGGGGGTTGTCTGAGATAGGGAAGAGTTGAAGGGAAACATCTGATTTTGTGACGTCAGGTCATGTTTGGGGAAGGAGGGCCATTATCTAAGGGTACAAGGTACATGAAGAGTATTCTAGGTGACATCTTGGACCGTTGGCTTAAATGCCTGAGAGAAAGAACTATAAATTCAGAAGAGGTGGAATTACAGAAGCCCTACCTTCAGAGGTGGAATTACAGAAGCCCTACCTTCAAAGGGGGTATTCTACTGGAGGCATAAGAGTAGGGAGAAGCGGACAGAAAAGTAGTTAGCATCAGAGACTGCAACTTCCGGGAGAGAATGGATTTGGCTAGGACTCACTTAAGTGACTGGATCCATGGAGGCTACCAGACTGGCCTTATGCCTATGCTTCATCCATATATACAACTGCCCGATCCCTCAGAATGCTGAAATTCAAAGTTTCCAGAAAGGAACTTGCTGCCCAAATTAACTTTCATTCTATATTCTCCAGTTCAGTTGGTGCCTGGCTCAGCCATCTGCCCAGTCAACTTGTCCATCAATCTCCATATCCAATGAGACAAACTCTTCAATCTTTCCATCCCCCATACTCATGTCTGCTACCGTTGACTGGGTGCAGACCTTTTATTTTTCTAAACTCCACATAGATATTAAAATAACAACAACAACAACCCTCCACTGCTAAAAACTCAGTGGTCTTCCCATTACTGCCCATTGGGTATAAAGCACACTCCTTTGCCCGGTAAACCAGTTCTATTTTTTAAAAATCCCTATTGTGTAATGTTTGCAAATTTCCATAGTTTAAATACTCCCACCAAGGCCAATTTCAAGCTACCACAGTTTAACAGCCGGATGATGATATTTCTGAATATTTAACAAGTGGCTGGCTCCAGCACGTCAAGTGCATCAACCCTTTCAACATGTGGCATTTGTCCACTTATCGCCGGCCAATCCTTTTCTCAGACTTCATGCTCTAAAATGAAGTTGAAGCTACCTCACAATCCAGGCTATTTTTTACTTGCACGTCTGTTCCTCCTGTCTGAAATTCTTCCCATAGCCCTCCCCTCTTACCCTCTCTTGGGGTGAATCTCTTACCCTTTTCATCTTCCATTCCTTCAGGACCTCGGTTAGTTGGACCCTCCAAAAAAAGTCTTTTATTCTGTCTTTTTTAAAATTGAAGTATAGTAGACATATAACATTGTTTGTTTCAAATGTGCAATGTAATGATTTGATATTTGTACGCATTGTGAACTAATCCCTATAACAAGTTACCATCCATGACCATACGACGTTGTAAATATTTTTCTGGTGGTGTATTCTCCTTGTCTTAATTGTGAGAGCCCAGAAGACCCTGAGATGGGGATTCATGTCAGTTATTAGTAGTTGTTCACAGGAAAAACTAATAGGGTAGTGAGAAAGAGAGATGGATAAAGGAAGGAGGGCAAGCAAAGATGCAATATTGCCATAGAGAGTATCTTTGGCCCCATCCCATGGGTGGCTTTTGGAGACAGTGTAGGGTACAAATCAGGATTATCTTTTTTTAAAAAATATATATTTTATTGATTTTTTACAGAGAGGAAGGGAGAGGGATAGAGAGAAACATTGATGAGAGAGAGACATCGATTAGCTGCCTCTTGCACGCCTCCTACTGGGGATGTGCTGCAACCAAGGTACATGCCCTTGACCGGAATCGAACCTGGGACTTTTCAGTCCGCAGGCTGACGCTCTATCCACTGAGCAAAACCGGTTTTGGCAGGATTATCTTGATCATGGTAAAGAGGCTGGTATACTTATATCCCCACACCTGTCAATCACAGGGCTGCCTCTTGGGAAGTAAATTCCAAGACCCGTCAGCTCTCTGCGCATGGCACAAAGCGGGCTCCCGCAGCAGGAGACACGTGTGGGTGCTGGGAATGAAGGCAGCCTGAAACTGATCTGCATGAAAATGGCAAAGGGATTCTAGCAAATACTGACGAGTTCCCGTCATATTCCCTGCTCCCCAACACACACATACATGTACATGGGGACACATACACACTTCACGCTGGTTTGAGCTTCCCTCCTCAGTAATTCTCTCACATGCAGGCTCTATCACTATCACTGAGTTACCCCAGGTTGAAACCATTTCTTCATGGATCAGTGTCCTTCATTTTACTGTGACCATCTGTGAGGACAGGAATCCTTCATCTTTGTACCACAGTGCCAGGCACACAGTAGGCGTTCAGGATGTATGGACAGATTAAAATCACAAGGGAGGAGACCCTGCTGGGTTGGGCTGGGAAAGGGGCATGGGTGGACCAGAGTCTCATGGATGAGAAGTGAAGGCACATGAACCTCTGAGTATAAGTCTTGGTTCTAAACTTTGTCCACACCCCATCCTTTTGGTGTGGCCTGCAAAGATCGCATTAAAACAAAAGAAATTTGGCAAAACTTCAAAATGGTTCCCTAGACCCCCTGGGGATCAGCTCCCTGCTCTTGTTCATTTGAAGAAGCATTCTACATTATCCAGGACAATTAGAAAAGATGTGTAAAGCATGGGCATTATAAAAGAAGCCATGCCCGGCCTCCGATTCAGAGGTTACAGGAGGCTCGAATGCACGGCTCATGGAGATTCCCCTGAAGTCTCATTAGCATGTAAGTATATTACAAACTGCAGCTCGGCTGCTTGCGATGTGTAATTATAGCTATTACTAGCATGTCTAATTTGACAAGTAATGCCGAGGGCACACGTGAAATGGGAGCTGCACCATTTGGCCAATACATGCTTCGGAGTTCAGTTTTGCCCTGCCACCCTGACCATCTGTATGTGCCAAAACTAACAACCCTCCCCCCCACACACCTTCTAAGGATGACAGATAGGAGGAAAGTAATGAGAGAGTCATACTTTTTCCTCTTCGTCCCTTTCAAATTCATAGTTGAATGCAATTGGTTAAACTACAAGATCCACGAGGAAAAGCAAATTCTATTTATCGCTGTTAAGAAACCATTCACATTTCCCTAGCCGGTTTGGTTCAGTGGATAGAGCATGGGCTTGCGGACTGAAGGGTCCTGGGTTAAATTTTAGTCAAGGGCACGTGCCCAGGAGGGGGCATGCAGGAGGTAGTCTACCAATGATTCTCTCTCATCATTGATGTTTCTATCTCTTTCTCCCTCTCCCTTCCTCTCTGAAATCAATAAAAAATATGTAAAAAGAAACCACTCACCCTCTGATGTCAAATATTGGGATGTTTGTTTCTTGCCAATTCTGTTCTCTGAAATTCAAGGCATTTGAATTTGAATGGCATGAAATTCAAGGAGAACAAAAGGAGGTATGACAATTATTTAGGAAAAATTATATCTTAATAAGTAAACACGAAAAAGTATGGAAAGAGAAATCTGAGATTAAACCTAAAATAAATTGCTTGCCCCCAGTCTAGGAGTGGCTTCATCAGTTTCTCAAGAACTCACGGTTGAAACTTTGAGGCCATCCATCTCTTTTGGCCTCTTCGCTAGTTATGGAGGTCCTCTTTCTTATCCCTTCAGAATGCCATGTACACAGTCTGGTTTGGGGATAGATGGAGCAAGTGTGCGTTGTCATGGATTTGAAGGGTTTTATGGGACACCCTTGTTGTGGGTCTGGAAGATGGTTTGGTCTTTAAAGAGTACAGAGTTGGCCAAAATCAGTTTGGCTCAGTGGATAGAGTGTCGGTCTGCGGACTGAAATGTCCTAGTTTCGATTCCGGTCAAGGGCATGTACCCTGGTTGCCGGCACATCCCCAGTAGCGGGTGTGCAGGAGGCAGCTGATGGATGTTTCTCTTCATCAAGGTTTCTAACTCTCTATCCCTCTCCCTTCCTCTCTGTAACAAATCAGTAAAATATATATTCTTTAAAAAGATCACATCTCTATATCCTTTCCCATCCACCAGCCCATCCAGAGATGCTGGATTAATGTATCTCCAGACTTCTTTCAACCTCTTTCATTATTCCATTCCCATGGAGAATCTATCAGATCTTCCCCTCATTATTTAGCTGGGCCCAATCGCCAGGCACTGAATAATAAAAATCAAGACAGTGACTTCAATATAGAATGGCCACCCATCCTCCCCACTCTAACTCCCTACCTCGCCCTTAGCTCCTTAAAGAGATCCCACCGTCTCTTGCCCCTCTGGTCCCAGGTACCTGGGAATGAATCATTCTCCTCTCTTGCAGTTCTGTGACCTTGTGTTTCATCTGGCATTTGTACCTTTACACTCCTTTTCCAGCTACAGTTTTCCTTACTCTAGGCCTCAGGAGTGCTCCCTATTGCATGTTCTAGCCCCCATCCCTGCATCTTGAAGGAAAGGAAGGAAAAGACGTTTTTGTCTGATTCCCACTGCAAATCTGAGAGCTAATTATGCCAAAAGAGTCACGTGGCGTGTTGATAAAAGACTGCAAGTATGAAAAGTATGAAAAGGAAGGGTTTGGTGTTCCACGGTTTGTATCATTGAAATATCCACGTTCATAATTAGAGTCCCCGTCCTTACACCACCCGCTCTTTTGGCCTCATTCCAGGGTGTATTAGTCTGCTAGCTTGTTTTCAATATTCACTCAAAATGTCGCGTTTTCTGGCTTAGCATTCGGAGCTCTGTTAAGCTTTTTGCTTCTCAATCTGTTTCCTGTTAAGCACAGAACCTGATGAAAATTAAGAGAATCCTCTTAAATTTGGAAACCTGCACGGATCACCTGTTAAAAATGCAGAATCTGATTCTGTAGGTCTGAGATAGGGCCCGAGATTCTGCATTTGCAACATGCCCCCAGATGCTGCTCCTGATCCAGGAATCATGCGGTAAGTAGATGTCAGACTCTCAGCCATGAATAATGAACGATAATTCAGCTAATGGAGGTTGGGTTTTAAGACCCAGAATTTTCAACAAGCTTATGTGCTACATGTACCTTGTTTTGGAAAGTTTCTGGTAGAATACTGGGCCACAGGCAGATAATGGCCAACTGGACAATTTCCCTATGAATCTTCTTAGAGATCTCTTCTGATGGTTCTGAAAAAGAGGAAGGAAGAGAGGGAGGGAGGGAAAGAGGGAGGAAGGAAAGTCAGAATTTTGATCAAGAAACATTTCTTTCTGCAGGAATACTATAGGTTGGTGTTGCATGGAGAATTAGAGCTGAACTAGAAACTTCCTAAAGAGATGTGTCCGGTTGTTTCAGATCTGAGACCCTAAAAGACACAGACATAATCAGTACCAGTCAAAGGTTCCTAAATGCAGCCTTCTTCCAAACTGTACACACATTCATCTGTAATTAGAATTAGTGGCAAACAAGCCAGTGACTATTTCTCACCTCCTTTTTTAAATTGAGGTAACATTGGTATATATCATTATGCAGGTTTTAGGTGTACAACATTATAAGTTGACATCAGTATATACTACATTGTGTTCACCACCTAAAATCCAGCTCCCATTTGTCATCATAAAATTGAGCCTCTTACTCATTTTACCCTCTGTCTCCCTTCCCTCTGGTATCCACTAACTTGTTGTCTACCTTTATGAGTTTGTTTTTGTTCATTTGGTTTGTTTTATATCCGACTTCTGAGTGAAATTACAAGGTATTTGTCTTTCTTCATCTGACTGATTTTGCTTCGTATAAAGAATTCACAATAGCTGTCATGACAGAACTCGAGAAAACCCAGAAAGACAGTTTAATGAGCTCAATGATAAAAATTAATGAACAGAAGGAATATTTTACCAATGAGATTGAAACTCTTAAATAAAAACATATTTCCTATTTTTGATCACCCAA
>PVJN01029440.1:0-26430 GCA_004026805.1 Lasiurus borealis | reverse complement strand
CTCCTCCTCCTCCTCCTCCTCCTCCTCCTCCTTCGTGGTGGATGCCTGCACTCCTCAGGAAAGTTCAAACTGACCAGGGAACTATTTTTTTAAATGGATTTTTATTGACTTTTTAGAGAGAGGGGAAAGGAGAGAAACATTGATGGCAGAGAAACATCCATCAGCTGCCTCCTGCATGCCCCCTACTGGGGAGCAAGCTCACAACTCGGGCATGTGCTCTGATCAGGAATCAAACCGGCGTCCTCTTGGTGCATGGGTCAACGTTCAACCTCTGAGCGCACCAGGGCACAACCAGGAACTATTTTACCTCTGTTTAAATTTATGTCTAGTTATGGTTTTGGTCCAAAGAAATCTATTTGTTGTTTATTAAGAAATGTATTTATTGCCGAGACTGGTTTGACTCAGTGGATAGAGCGTCAGCTTGCAGACTGAAAGGTCCCAGGTTCGATTCCCGTTGGGGGCATGTATTTTGCTTACGGGCACATCTCCACTGTGGGGCGTGCAGGAGGCGGCTGATCGATGTCTCTCTCTAATCGATGTTTTTGACTTTCTATCTCTCTTCCTTCCTCTCTGTAAAAAAATCAATAAAATATATTAAAAAAAAGAAAGAAAGAAAGAAAAAGAAATGTGTTTATTAAAGAAAGAACTGAAAGTTAAGAGAGGACATAAGACACATAGTCAAGCCTTCTAAAGTCCTTATATTTTGCTATAGTTATGTTCTGACTTATTTTACTCAAAGGGATTTTTTATCATCATAACATTATTGTATATTCATATTTTATCTAACACTATTTATAGCATAAGCATCTTTCTAGATTAACAGTCTTTTAAACAAATGGCTGTTTAATATTCCTAGTAACTGTAACTTGTTTGACTTAACCGGTTCCTTGTCATTGAACTTATTGATTTACTTTTAAAATCATTTATTCTTTGAGGATCTACTACATTCAAGCCACTGGATTAAATATTATAAGTATTACACATACATAAATAAATGACTCCTTCCAGAATTCTCCTCAAAACCACAAAAGATGCAAACATATACATGCAACATATATGATATATATATGTATATACTTGCTACATTTCCTTAAACCACTTAATTGTTTTAAAATATGCTTATATGATTAAGATATTCTAATTTCCTGCTCATGCATTCCTCTTATTGCTCATTTCTGCTCTCCTTGCCTGCTGGATTTGCTCTAAAATGACTAATCAGAAGATCTTTCAAGTACCCACAAAAGAAATTCTCAGCATCATTAAATATCTTATCTTAAAAACAGGTTCCAAGTATTAACTACACCTGTGCTTAAAAAAAAATTGCTATATATGTAATAGTAGTCTGGTCACCTGAAAAAGGTGATAATTTGTTGGAGTTTTCTTTAGGTGGTGGAAGCAAGAGAAAAGAGGGGACATCGTAAGCCACAGGGACAGATATAAACCTTTCTTTCTGCCCTGTCTAGCTGTGTGATCCTTGGCGTTTTCCCTCAATGTCACTGTGGTGCAGTTTCGTACAAGAGAGTTAGTATTTGCCTTGCAGGGAGGATGTAAGGATGCAGGAAAAATCTATGTGAGGGCCCAGCATGTAACCTGGATACAAAAGACACTATGTTTATGTCTACAACGAATATGTCTTTTGCTTTTATGAGACAAACAGACTTGTTTACAGAAACATTTTAAAGAGAAAAACTCAGTTACTTGGCTTTCCTGCTACAACTGAATTTTTTTAAAATATATTTTTATTGATTTTTTTATAGAGAGGAAGGGAGAGGGATAGAGAGTTAGAAACATCGGTGAGAGAAATCTCCATCAGCTGCCTCCTGCACGCCCCCTACTGGAAATGTGCCCACAACCAAGGTACATGCCCTTGACCAGAATGGAACCTGGGACCTTTCAGTCTGCAGGCCGATGCTCCATCCACTGAGCCCAACCGGTTAGGGCTACAAGTGAATTTTAACTTATTACTCATTTGCTAGTGACAGGTTGAAGTCTTCAAAATTTAAGAACCTCGCAATGTGGACAACAGTACTCCGAGGTCGACCATGACCGCCTTGTAACCTAGCACCTAATGTGTAGTTAATCCCTTGCTTTTCCTCCTTTCTGTGTATTGGTGAGTTTATGTCTAAGAAGGTGGGGTAAATTCCCAAGTGTGGGAAAGTCACATCCATTCTGCCATCCTGCTTTGGGAAGATTTGCTCCACTCTCTAATTCTTTTATATATATATATATATATATATTTTATTGATTTTTCACAGAGAGGAAGGGAGAGGGATAGGAAGTCAGAAACATCGATGAAAGAGAGACATCGATCAGCTGCCTCCTGCACACCCCACACAGGGGATGTGCCCACAACCAGGATACATGCCCTTAACCGGAATGGAACCTGGGACTTTTCAGTCTGCAGGCCGACGCTCTATCCACTGAGCCAAACCGGTCTCGGCTCCCCTTTCTAATTCTTCTCTCCGGGGCCTCTGATTGGAAAAGTGAGCAACTGAGTGCTCTGCTGCTTTGTGAGCAGGTGGAATTCACGCTTGTTTTCCGGACAAGCAGATGTCCCCCAGACACACGGGTGTGGGAGAGCAGCTTCAGGCCCGGGAACACTCTGCCTCGCATTGTACACAGTCTTCTCTGAATCTGCGTGAATCCCTGGCTAATGAGATTCCCGGACAATGGCCTCTGTACGTTAATTCAGGTTCCATCACCCAAGGTAACGGAACAGGAAGCTTCCCGGGGACCTTTTGCGTCTCTGGAATTCTCATTTTCCCATTGGAGTCAGACTGGAGTTTGAAAAGTGCAAATAATTATAGGAAGTCAACCGTCTTGGTTCAGTCAACGTGATTCAACCACCATTAAAACAGACTATTGTCAGGGCTAAAAAAAACCTTAGCAGATTGTCCCCCGATGGGGCCTGGGTGAAGGTCAGACCTCTGGGTAGTCTCAGGCCCGGTCCGAGCCTCCACCTGGGACGAGGCCCAAGTGATGAGAAAACTAGTAGTCTAAACTAAATATAACCACAGCCCTGCCGAGACCAGTTTGGCTCAGTGGATAGAGCGTCGGCCTGTGGACTGAAAGGTCCCAGGTTTGATTCCGGTTGGGGGCATGTACCTTGCTTGCGGGCATATCCCCACTGTGGGGCGTGCAGGAGGTGGCTGATTGATGTCTCTCTCTCATCGATGTTTCTGACTTTCTATCTCTCTCCCTTCCTCTCTGTAAAAAATCAATAAAATATATTTTTAAAGAAAATGTAACCACAGCCCGGAAGGTTCTGTGTGGGAGACACTGCCCATGGAGCAGGCAGGCGCACAAGATTGTACCTAAAACCTATGTCATTTGTGGGATTGTGTGCACAGAGAATCCCAGAAAAATCTGTACTCTCATAATAACCTGCGGGTAAGATTCTGTCTAAACTCAAGCTGTTTCCTTGGCTGTGGGACTGCCAGGTCGTCGTTATGGTGATGATAGATGTCACTGCGCTAACAGCACACGCAGAGCACGGAAAGCTTCATTGCCCAAGGTTACTCTGGAAACGGTCCTTTGCCCTTGCTGCTCCCGTACCTGAAACTCTGACCCAGATATCCGTGCACAACGCAGTCTCTTCTTCATCCCGTTTGAGTAGCTCAGAAACAGACTCCCTCTTACCTTAGAATGTCTTCTTCTTCTTCTTCTTTTCATTTTCCTTTCTTACAATCACTCACACGATAGATGCATTTGTTTGTTTTCTTTCCTCCCCTCCGCTCCCCACCAAGGCAAGCTCCATGAAGGAGGGACTCTGTCTTTTTCACTGCTATATCCCCCTCACTTTCTCATGGAGTTCCTGAACCCAGGACCGCTATTCAATAAATATGTGTCACAGGAATGAATGAACCGCAGACGTTCTAGCCAAGAGCCATACATCTCCCATTCTCTCCCCAGCAAGACACAAACTCAAACAAAGCCCCCGAGACAGGCCCCCCAGGCGAGGAGTCCCATCTCCTTAGATGTCTTTGTTGCAGCTCGTGAGGCAAATGTACCATGTGTTGCCCAGGAGTTTACTAAACTCAAGTTTCTCTTCCAATGTTCCCAGGCTCTGTTACTGAGAGACAGACAACCTCCTTTCCCCCAGTTGCAAATGTGTTCACGCCCATGGCAACCTCGGTCTCTTTCCTTACCGTACTCATAGGAACTGTTGGTGAAGAGGAGGTAGTCAGAAGCACAGGTCTGGGACTCAATATCCAAATCTCCTAACCTCAGAATCAACTTCTTCCCCTTCGGGACGGTGATGGTCCTCTCGCAAGTCGTGTGATTGGGGTAAGTCCGCGGGTAATTCTTAGAGGCCATAGTGCCACTGTCCAGATAGGACACCAGGTGCCCACAGCCATCGCCTATTCGAGAAAAAGGATTTAAGAAGTCAAGTTAATTGTTCCTGAGAATTGAGAATCCAGTACCATTCCCTAGTCATGTATTTTCTTCCTTCTCTGAAAAAAAAAATATTAAAAATAAGATTAAGTTATTACACAGTATGTATTGCTTCACGTTTCGTACATCTCTTGTTTCCCAGTTTAATCTTCGGAACAGTTCATCAAAATGTTTCGTGTTAGAATGGAAAGCCATTATTAGCAAGCACATCATTTTACCACGTTACTTTTTCTAATCATCTATCTATCTATCTATCTTAGCTTTCACAGTCACCCCTTAGCTTTCACAGATTGTGTGGTTTTGTTTATTAGCAAGCCAATGTCATGTAAAAAGCTGCGATGGAGAAAATGTTTTTTTTAATATATTTTTATTGATTTTTTTCACAGAGAGGAAGAGAGTTAGAAATATCGATGAGAGAGAAACATCCATCAGCTGCCTCCTGCACACCTCTACTGGAGATGTGCCCATAATCAAGGTATATGCCCTTGACCAAAATCGAACCTGGGACCTTTCAGTCCACAGGCCAACACTCTATCCACCGAGCCAAACCGGTTTGGGCCTGCGATGGAGAAAATATTACTACTTACTTCAGAGAGTCACCGTGAGGATGAAGTGAGATAACATGTAAAATCTGTCATGGACAGAACCTGAGACTTGGGCTGAGAGGACTCCAGCAGCCTGTCAGTTAGCGGGAACTAGCGATCATTCAACATGCATCTCTCACTCATGACAGTCACAGCTTGATGGTTCCTGATGGACTCAGGGTGCACCATCAGAAAAGTCCAGCACCTCTTACACCAGTGGTTCTCAACCTTCCTAAGGCCGCGACCCTTGCATACAGTTCCTCATGTGGTGGTGACCCCCAACCATGAAATTTTGCTACTGTTATGCATCAGGATGTAAATATCTGCATTTTCTGATGGTCTTAGGCGACCCCTGTGAAAGGGTCGTTCGACTCCCAAAGGGGTCGCGACCCACAGGTTGAGAACCGCTGTCGTACTCTGAGTGCTGGCCACACATCAGACCTGTGAGAGACACGCAAAGCAGCAGTGGCCGCTTCCTGGGCCTAAGAGTAAAATGATGGACAGTCACATGTCCAAACAACTGGAACACGAGATGCTGTGTGCCACATTAGCGGCTCTAAGTATGGAGGCAGGCAAGAAAGAATCTCCTTTGGTGAACTATCACTAGTCATTCAAGTGACAAATGTTCTTAAGACTTCTGTGAACAAGAACCTTCACCAACTGACCAACAAGCTGCACTTGTAGATTAAAGTGACCGCGTTCATCATTCCAATATCTAAGGGTGTGCACAAGTGGAGGCGGCAAGGCCAATGAGCATGCGCTGCAATCAAAGTGCAAAATGCCTGTGGTTAGTACAGCTTCACCTAAAACAACAACAACGGGAATTCCTAGCTTAGGGAGGGAGAGGAGCAGAACTCATTCGGAGAAGGAACTCTGTCAGGCGGGAAAACAGGGTTCTCCACAGAAGATACAATGGGAGCTAGAGACCAAGCAGCCTTCTTCCTTCTGCTGCCTCTTCCCTGGACTGGAGGCGGACTCACCTGTGGGCACCCTTTATCCCACTTCCTTCCTGCCGCTCAAACAATAATGGAGGCCCAGGCCAAGAGAAATATCTGGGGGCAGGGCGGGGAACCCCACTTCAGTAGACCGGGTGTAGGGAAAGGATCCACCCATTCTCCAGAAATGCCCTCCAGCTTCTGAACAGCCCTGGCCAGGAGGCTGGCTTGAGGGAGAGTTGACCTGAAGAAGATGCGGTCAGAGGGCACCAGGAAAATGTGGACGGATAAACTAGCATGAAACTGCCCTGCAACCTGGCAAAAGTGGCGGGATTTTTCCTGGAGGCAACAGGGATCCAATAAAACCTTTTAAGAAGAGACCTAGCCTAAACCGGTTTGGCTCAGTGGACAGAGCGTCGGCCTGCGGACTGAAAGGTCCCAGGTTCGATTCCGGTCAAGGGCATGTACCTCGGTTGCGGGCACATCCCCGGTGGGGGGTGTGCGGGAGGCAGCTGATCGATGTCTCTCTCTCATCGATGTTTCTAACTCTCTCTCCCTCTCCCTTCTTCTCTGTAAGAAATCAATAAAATATATTAAAAAAAAAAAAGAGAGAGAGAGAGAGAGACCTAATGAAGTATGTGAAAGAGGTATTTGAGAAAGTGGCTCAACCTGGCTGGGTAGGGACAGGAACTAGAACACAGGGAGAATCTGGGTCAGAGGAGCAGTCGTAGGGCTAGACATGAGCCAGCCAAACGGGGCAGGAAGAGAAGGGAAACCTGGAGAATTCATCATAAAACAATATGAACAGACTTAAGAGGAGAAACACACACTAAAACTTGGAGTCCAGAAATGATGGGAACACGGAGGTTAATATGGGCGGAAAAGGAAGCCTGGAGAGCAAGCAGGTTGGAGCAGAGGTCAACTCGTTCGTTGAACTGGAGGTCAGAGCTCTCTTTCTTGGGCTTTCTGGCCGCTCAGTACATACTCTCAGGCCCACGCTGATTGTTAATGAAAACTATAACAGAGTGAAGCATATGGCGGGGAAGCACATAATGCACAGGGTTTTCATTTAAAAAGTGAATTAGTTCTTGCTCTTAAAGGCTTTCATTTAAAAAATAGTCCAGCCCTAACAGGTTTGGCTCAGTGGATAGAACTTGGGCCTGCGGACTGAAAGGTCCCAGGTTTGATTCTGGCCAAGGGCATGTACCCAGTAGGGGTTGTGCAGGAGGCAGTTAATGGATGTTTCTAGCTCTCTATCCCTCTCCCATCCTCTCTGTAAACAATTAATAAAAACATATTTAAAAAAATAAAATAAATTAAAAAATAAAATAAAAAATAGTCCAATTGACAGTTTCTTTTGAAAATTGGAAGACATGGTAACCAAACCAACAGGCCTTCTCGAAGAGCTAGCAATCTTGTGACTGCCCCTTTAAAAGAGACCAACACCCAGCCTTGAGGGTGTGGCTCAGTTGGTTGGGCATCATCCTGGTTCAATTTCTGGTCTAGGCACATGCCTGGGATGCACAGGCTCCATCCGGTGGTGAGGCGATCGGGAGGCAGCCAACTGATGTGGTGCTCTGGCATTGATGTTTCTCTTTCTCCCTCCCTTCCTCTCCCTTTCTTTCTCTCTTTTTTTTCTCTTTCTTTCTTTCTTTCTTTCTTTCTTTCTTTCTTTCTTTCTTTCTTTCTTCCTTCCTTCCTTCCTTTCTTTCCTTTCCTTCCTTCCTTCCTTCCTTTCCTTGCTTCCTTCCTTCCTTCCTTTTTTCTTCCTTCCTTCCTTCCTTCCTTCCTTTCTTTCTTTCTTTCTTTCTTCCTCTCTCCCTCTTTTCTTCCTCTCTCTCTCTTTTCTTTCTCTCTCTTTCTTTCTCTTTCTCTTCCTTCCTTCCTTTCTCTTTCTTCCTCTCTCTCTCTCTCTCATAAATCAGATGAGATGAAATGAAATGAAATAAAGTAAAATAAGAGAGACAAACACCCTAGCTCCCCACCAGGTGCTGGCCACTGGTTTTGACTTGCCCCATCTCTAGCGGCATTCATTTTGAGCACTCACACAGAGCAGCACTAGGGTACCTAGAGGACAGACAAATGATTGTGCCTATAAATATGCACGAACCCTTTCTAAGCCACCAAGATGCGCGCTGGTAAACATGAAATGCCTCTTCTCGTGGTACAATGAAATTCCACTTTAATAAGAGAAGAGCAACTGTAAACGCTTTCTAGATAACACAACGAAATGATATGTGAATCAACCTCCACATGATTCTTGAATTCTGAGTTTTAAGTGACACGTTGTGACAAAGAAAAATCGCCCGGTGTCACTTTTACTCATTTTATTCAGTGCCATCATGGTATCAAAGTTGACTAAGAAACTGGTGTTTCTAGGGATGCCTCCTGAGATGCGGAGGGCTGACACGACACAATGAGGCCTGTCACGGTTTGTCTTCAAAAATGCACGTCAGCAAATAGCGAGGAAAGGAGGGGAAATGCTGATGGCTGCTGCAGCTGGCCGGTGAAGGTTCCAGAGCTTTGTTCTGTCTTGTTCTTAATTGAAATGAAAACAAACACAGGTCAGTCTGGAAGGGAAGAAACACCACGATGTTGCTTTTATGATGAACCTCCACCTGGTGTTGGAGGGCTGGCGGGCGGTGGGCCACAGAGAGGCGAGGTTGGAGGTGACAGCGACAGTCCGGGGCCACCCACCCACCATCAAAGCGGGGGAAGGGGGAGCCGGGAAGGAAGAAGCTTCCCCGCAGGGAGTCGGCCTGCCTTTCAAAAGTGGCTGCTGTACAGTGTTTACCTCTGTCTCCCCTGTAATTGAATTGCCACAACATACGATGACTAACGCATGTGTCATTTCCTCCTCTCCTTAGACGGAACGCTCCCCTCCGATGGGGGGCTTCAATGCTGGGGTTTGCTCAGGGCCAGAGCTGGCTTGTGACACTGACCAACCACCCCCACCAAACAGCTTACAAATATAAACCGGCAAGAGTGACCTTGAGATTTTAGAGGGAAAAACCCAGCAAGTACTTACTCATGAGTCCCCAAGTGACCTCTGTACAAAATTTAAGTGCTTTTTAAAAATATATATATTTTATTGATTTTTTACAGAGAGGAAGGGAGAGGGATAGAAAGTCAGAAACATCGATGAGAGAGAGACATCGATCAGCCACCTCCTGCACGCCCCACACTGGAGATGTGCCCACAACCAAGGTACATGCCCTTGACTGGAATCGAACCTGGGACCTTTCAGTCCACAGGCTGATGCTCTATCCACTGAGTCAAACCAGTCTTGGCTTAAGTGTTTGTTTTTTTTAATTTCAAAGAAGGAAGGGAGAGGGAGAGAGAGAGAGAAACATCAATGGGGAGAGAGAATCATGGATTAGTTGCCTCCTGTATGCCCTCTACTAGGAGCGAAGCCCACAATCCAGGCATGTGCCCTTGACCGGAATCAAACTCGGGACCCTTCCGTCCGCAGGCCAGCGATGCTCTATCCATTGAGCCAAACTAACTAGAGCCAAAATTAAAATATTTTAATTCTAAACATTTGGAAACAACTTAAGTTGGAAAAGAACAGTCAGACTATAATATCACCAAGCAATGCCATACTAAGAAAAAGTTAGGCTCATGTTTTAGAAGACAATTTAATTTATTTTTGAAGTCAGACCTATTATTACAAGTGATGCTCAAAGAAGTGACATGGCTTGAAGCCACAGAGTTAGTAGGAGGTGCAAATGGTATGAACGCAAGCTCCAGCATCCACACAATTAGCCAGACCAGAAAGGCGACATCGGGGCTGAAGTGTCTATGCCACATGGCTTTCCGTGTGAGACCCTGGCAGGCAGCTTGTATAAAAGACTATTTATTTTTAAAACAGAAGAGAGAGTACACACATAGATACGAAAAAAATGTTTACTTCTATGGCCAGGGATCACAAGTAATTTTTATTTTTTAAATATTTTATTGATTTTTTACAGAGAGGAAGGGAGAGGAATAG
Source organism: Lasiurus borealis (assembly GCA_004026805.1). Taxonomy (NCBI): domain Eukaryota; kingdom Metazoa; phylum Chordata; class Mammalia; order Chiroptera; family Vespertilionidae; genus Lasiurus; species Lasiurus borealis. The sequence continues at coordinate 16,525 of PVJN01029440.1, read as the reverse complement.
AGAGTTAGAAACACCAATGAGAGAGAGACATCAATCAGCTGCCTCCTGCACACCCCCCTACTGGGGATGTGCCTGCAACCAAGGTACATGCTCTTGACCAGAATCAAACATGAAACCTTTCAGTCCCCAGGCCAACACTCTATCCACTGAGCCAAACCGGTTTCCATTTTTATTTTGTTTATACATTTATTTTCTATATTTCCTAGAAAATGAAACATTATAAAGAAATAAAATTCACCTAATGTTCTTTGTAAGGTTAAAGGCTATGTTCAGCATTAGCCGTAGAGACACCAATACACCCAAACTGTCATTGAAAACTCAGTCCACAGGTAGCGAGGGGCTTGGTACCATGTAGCTCCCATCTGTAGTTGCTCACAGTCAAGGGGAGAGGTATGTGAACAGGTCACTCCTGGCAGTGAAACGGCAGGTCCACAAACAGAAATACGGGCTCAATATCTGTTCTCCACGTGGCCTACAGAAATGAATGTGCCTCTGGCTCTGTCTTTGAGATCAGCTATTGGGGAAGTAAGGCTATACGGGGTATTTTTAACATAAGTCTAAGACAAATCCGAGATGCTTATCTACGTGAGTCAACCGTGTATTTAGTCTACTGTAATTCCACCAAGAAAGCAAAACAATAACTTCCTTAAGACTATTTGCTTTTGATAAGAAATCGAGGTCCATTAACAGAAAAGTGAAATTAAGATATACACAGTACAGACTAAGTTCTGTAATACCACAAAGTATGATATAGGAAAAAAAAATACTTTTCTTGGAAAGCATTTGGTTGAAGTGAAATGAACAGTGCACAAATACCTTTCAGATTAATTATTAGCTAGTCCCTAACGTGAGACATTAGCCTCCAACTTTTTTTGTGAAGACCCATATGGAGAGTATAGATTTTTCATCCCAAACTAAAGAAGCACACATATATTCATATGCCTAGAAAACAAACAAAAGTCTACTGTTTAATTCTTTTTATTGTATGAAATACACTGTGATATTTCCTATCCTATTTCATTTTTTAATTAAAAGCATGCTGGGTGTGCCAACCGAATTCTTTTTTTTTTTTTAATATATTTTATTGATTTTTTAAAGAGAGGAAGGGAGAGAGATAAAGTCAGAAACATCGATGAGAGAGAGAGAGACATCGATCAGCCGCCTCCTGCACGCCCCACAGTGGAGATATACCTGCAAGCAAGGTACATGCCTCCAACAGGAATCGAACCTGGGACCTTTCAGTCCGCAAGCCGACGCTCTATCCACTGAGCCAAACCGGTCTCGGCTCGAATTGATTCTATTGCCTATTAACAGGCCTGCAATTTGAGCAACAGTGCTCTACAATACAACAGAAGTGAAACCATCTCGAGAGACATGACTTCATGACAGCTGTACCCTTGTGCTTCTAATAATCAACTTCCAACAGGTCTCAACGCATACCCAACCCTTCATGTGTGGGTGTGAGAAATTTCTTCCCAGGTCTCAGATCAAGTGAGCTCTTAATGACTACCATCTTTCCAACCGCAGAGGGGAGCTGGCAATTATTACACGGCTCTTTGTCCCCGGTAAGGCCAATAGCTTTCCCAAGGTATTCCTACTTTCATGTCGCCATACTCTCTCAGAGCGTTGCTCTTCTCCAGCGATGCTTAACCTTTTTTTTTTTTATAATATATTTTATTGATTTTTTACAGAGAGGAAGAGAAAGAGATAGAAAGTCAGAAACATCGATGAGAGAGAGACATCGATCAGCCGCCTCCTGCACGCCCCACAGTGGAGATGTGCCCACAAGCAAGGTACGTGCCCCCAACTGGAATCGAACCTGGGACCTTTCAGTCCGCAAGCCGATGCTCTATCCACTGAGCCAAACCGGTCTCGGCTAACCTTTTTTTTTTTTACTTTGTGTGTTGTCTGGAAAGAAATGGAAAACCAGGGGCAGGCAGGCCTAAGCGGCTGTGTGAAGACAGAGTCAGACAGAAGTTACAGTAATAAAACGTCAACTATTCAACATCTTTAGTTTCCCTGAAAGGAAAATGAACAACACGGTGCTGAAAGAAGTTGTAGTCACGGACCAGAAACACAGGCCAAGTTGTGCAAAGCTGTTTGAGATCTCTTTAAACCTTATTCTCGCCACAAAGAAAAGAGATGCTCATGATATGACTCATCATCTAATGAAGAGAATACTTTTTTGGCCTCAGCAGATGAAAGACTTTTAAGAGTAAAATGAAAGGAAACATAAGAGACTTATTGTCAAAAAGCCTCCCTGTGTAATCCCTCAACACAATGTTTCCTATCAGCTAGAACATGACTTCCAAGAAATCAATGTGAACGTATGAAAAATGAACAAATCATTTGGAGAGGTCCTATCCACAACTCCCTGCATAATGCTCGGCTGTCTCCCTCAGTATGGAAAGACATCAATAATTTTAATGCAAGCATATTAAAAAGTACATGCACACCCCATGGAGGAAATCTCGACACTTAGCTTAATGCTATTCTTTTAATGTGCTCTAAGCAAAACCAGTTACAACGATTCCAACTGAGCTGGCTGTCGGTACAGGGGAAGAGGTTTCTAATTTCATAAATTACTCAGACACTTGGGAGGGGACAGCCACCATGGTTCTCACAGGGGGTTCCCGCACAGCCTTGCCCAGTATTAACTTTGTGGCCTTGGGTGAGTCGCTTTATCTCTCCAAGCTTTAACTCAGCAGTTCTAAACCTGTGGGTCGTGACCCCTTTGGGGGGTCAAACGACCCTTTCACAGGGGTCGCCTAAGACCATCGGAAAATGCAGATATTTACATCACGATGCATAACAGTAGCAAAATTTCATGGTTGGGGGTCACCACCACATGAGGAACTGTATGCAAGGGTCACAGCCTTAGGAGGTTGAGAACCACTGCTTTAACTCATCATCTGCAATACAGAGGCAACTCACAGGGTTATCGTGACATTCGATGAGATCATGATGATCAAGTACTGAGCAGAGAGGCTAGTGTAGAGTAATGATTCAATATATTTTTATTTTAGAATGCTGCACATATTAAAGGATCAAGAAATTGCTTTGATCCAAGAAGCAACCATTGAATGCATGAATGAATGGAACAACCAATTAGTGTTCTTCTCTCTTTCTCACTCTTTCCCTTTCTTCCCCTCTTCCTCTCTCCCTCCCTCCTTCCTCTTTCTCACAAGTCAATAATAAAATTTATTTTTAAAAAGGAAAAGAAAAAAAAAAGGGAATTGCTTTGAATTAGCTGACTCTGTCCAGATTTCAACACCTATTAGTTCAGTGAGCTTAAGAAGTTTATCCACTTAGTGTGTATCCATAACTGGGTGTAGCAAAGATGAATGAGTGTGTGTGTGTGTGTGTGAAGTGCCCTAAATTGCCTGAAAGGCTAATTAGAATGGATCCCGTGCTATTGGTTGAGAGCCTGCTCGTTGCTAAGCCAGCATCTGCTAAAGCGGGCCCTGCGAACCCCTAAATCCTAACAGGAGTTTTCCAGGAGGTCGAGCCCTCACCTCCAAAAGACAGCTGCAGGGAAGGAAGCTCGCGGAATCCTACCTTCTTCTGTACCACAGGGCATCTCCTAGCCTGGCGGGGCACGGAGGGGTCACAGTGTGCAATATTCCAGGGGACTCCCTCCTCAATGGGTATCACCAGGGAGTCGTATTCTGTGGGACACACTGGCCAGCTCCTGGGCTAGTCCCTCAAAAGTGGGACACACGGAGATTCCATGAAGCTTCTGGGATGAGAGACTGTACATGGGGAAGTGTCCTTCGGCCTTTGGACTTCTGCGAACAATGCTGAAATGGTGCTACATGATTCTGATGTTCAACAAAAGACTTTGCATACAGTTGTTCTTAAGTTACAAGTGTGTTTTTTTTTGGGGGGGGAGCGTTGCAACAAATTTGACTCATTGGATGAGACAAGTTTCATAATTTTAGAGACGAAAACTTACGAAAACAACTTGTTTGTACAGCAGAACAAGTCTAAGACAACTGGTTTATCTCTGTTGAATAGAGGCTTAGCACAAGGAAGCTGAAGAAAAGTGGCTGCTGACCTTTCCTAATAATGCCAGGATGTTGATGCAATGTCCAAGCTGCAATTGTGAAGTTGATGATAAATATGGGAGAAATCTTTCCTGTCCCTACAACTTGCTATGTTTCCTAATCTTGCTTCCATGATAAACATGCATATTGCCATTGTTCAGATACTAGAGGCCCAGTGCACGCATTTGTGCACAGGAGGGGTCCCTCGGCCTGGCTGGCGATCTAGGCCTATTGGGGGGTCGGTTAACCAGGGAAAAAAATCCTGGGAAGTTGGCTGGCCGGCTCCCCAAACAGGGCCTATCAGGGGGCTGGCTTGCAGTGGGAAGGGAGCATAGGAGGTTGGCCTGCTGGCCCCCCTATTGGGGCAGATCAGGGGGGAAGGTGCCAGGGAGGTTGACTGTGAGAGCTCACTGACCACCAGGGGGCAGCTCCTGTGCTGAGCGTCTGCCCCCTGGTGGTCAGTGCACATCATAGCAACTGTTCAGGTCGTTGGGTTGTAATGGTAGCTTAGGCTTTTATATATATAGATATGTAACTTAATATTGGCTTTTCTCTCTAGAGTCCAAAAAATCCAATATGACCACGCATAAACAAAGTTAATCTGAGGTTTAAAAGTTAAACCTGTAAGCATTTCTCTCTTCCATACACACATATCGTTTCAGTTCCACAAATACATTTTTCAAAAAAAAATCAGTAAGAACCAAACAGTTATTAGAACAGGAAAAAAAAATCATGAAACGGTGAAAGGGCTCTTTCTTACTAATCCTTAGCATTTATCCGAGCACTTACTGTAAAAGGTGACAGATACAAAGCATCCTAAAAATTTTACATTATCTTATTTAATTCGGGATGATTGTGTTTGATAGATAACGTTATTAGTTTCCTTTTTAAAATGCTAAAATATTTCAGATAGATCTGTATTTATACACACATACATAACACACCTATATTCATAAGATATACATATGAGATATCCGTATCTCAAACATCCAAGTATGTACTAGTCTATATCCCATAGTTTATAAGATAGGACATTTCCAATAAACACAATTGAAGCCCAAACTTTCTTCATCACATGACCCTCCTGTTCTCTGCGTTGTATGTTGTTGAAGAAGTTGAGGCTCTGAAGAGCTGAGTGACTCAGCCCCGGTGAATGAGCTGGCATCTGAACTCAGCCTGACTCTGTCCATGAACTCGGTCACTGTGCTCTACGGCTGCCACCGTAAGAGTCATACTTCTTGGAGGTGAGGAAATTGAGGCAGAGAGATTAAAGACATTGCCGGAGTTCACACAACTCTGAAAAGCCCAACTGGTACTAAAACCCACATTACATTTATTTATTTACAGTCCTACTCTTTTTGTCTCAAAATTAACATGAGGAAAGTAGCCATGTGAAAGTTAGTTTCTTATAAAATTTATGATTATGAGAATTTTCATCTCCCTCTTTTTAATTATTTAAGTAAGCACTCTTTACTAGACTATTAAGGGAATAGTCTACTGAGAAGTGTCTATTTTACCTCTTGCAAAGGTTGTGCACTTTGCTTAGCATCCATGGGCCTCTAAAAGGTGTTCCATTAATGAAGGTGTCAGTGGATTAAAATGCTGCTTCTCAAATTCCCGTGGGCCCGCCAGTCACCTGGGGATCTTGTTAATATGCCAAAGCTCGTGGTAATGACTGTTCTGTGGGTCCCTGTAAGATACACTCTGAGTAGCAAGAGACTAAAAAAACCCTCATTTTTTATTGGGATCTTGCAGTGGATCTCTTTCAAAATGAAAGTTCCTTGAGATATCATTTTATTTTAATGTCTTTTCCTAAAACTGGAACATAGCTATATATTTTCATTTCTCTAACACTTATTTTCACATTAGATTTCATTTCTAAGACTAGGACAGGGAATATGTTTCAGAATCTACAGGTAGGGTGTGATTTCTGACACCTGGACAAAAGTGTCAATTTAGAAATTATTTGAGCAGATGGTGGAAAATACAAAAAAATAGGATGAGAAGGTTTGTGAATATACATGTATATACCGTATATAAGGGAAAAGCAATCAGTGTTTATTGACCAGAAAATAGCAAATCTCTGTTGGGAGGGAGATGGTAGTTTTTCATACATGCAATGAAGCATGAAATGTCATATGAGAGAGAAAAAACAGACCTTATAAAACTCATACCACATTACACGGTCCTGAAAATTGTACTACTTTTGCACATTCTGCATTCTGCATTGGTGAATTTATCACCGTCCTGTAAGAACACATGGTTAGGTACTAACTGGAATTTGAAAAAGGCTTAATATTTCAGTGGCAAATGTGATCATTTCTAAGAGAAATCAAACACTTAATTAAAAATTTTACTGCAGAAATTCTGTTCCTCCAAGACTTCTCTTTAGCTTGATTTCTCCTGGAATGAACTTCCCTTGAAGAGAAGCAGGGGACCATCCCAAAGGCACTTTGAATTGGAGAACACCCAGCTGCATCCATCCCACGTGGATGTGCAATGTGAATGTGACTGGGGTAAGGGACTGAATCTCTCTAAATCTCAGTTCCCTCGATAGCTCTCAAAATTGTTGGGATTAAATCAGATGAAAAAAAAGAAAAACAACCACTTGATAAATCAAAATGTATGTGAAGACGGATTCTTAAATTGTTATTTACATACAAAACTCTGGTTGCACATGTAACAATGATCAAAGGATGTTTAAAGCACTGCAGGAAATGTTGACAGGGGAAGAGTAGTTTCCTAAGAGATTATTATCCCACAGATGACTTGTGGGAGAGAGGGACAAGCTGTTACTTCCTGCCTGAAGTCACTGGTCATTTTTAGCATCATTAAAAGTGGGTCAATAATAATCCTATCTACTAAAAGCAATATGCAAATTAACAATTACTCTGCCATACCCACCAACCAATCAGGAGTGAGTATGCAAATTAACCCACCAAGATGGCTGCAGCCATGGAGCAAGCAGACGACTTGTGTTTCCTGGACAATGGAGGAAGCCAAGCTTTCCGCACACCCTGGCCAGCCCAGGCCTCCATTCGAGTCTACAAAGCTTCAATTATAGAAGATAAATAAATCCCAGATACCAGGGCCTCCACTTGGGTTGCCGGGGGCATGGCTGGCCTGCAAACCACCACAGGCAACCTCATCCAGGCTGCCTCATGCCCCAAGGGAATCCCCACTCTAATCCAGGACACCCTTCAGGCAAATTAGCTGGCCCCCACCCATGCACCAGGCCTCTATCCTATCTAATAAAAGAGTAATATGCAGATTGACCATCACTCCAACACACAAGATGGCTGCCCCCATGTGGTCAAAAACCCTGCCCCCATGTGGACACAAGATGGCCACCACAAATGGCCAGGAGGGGAGGGCAATTGAGAGGGACCAGACCTGCAAGGGAGGGCAGTTGGAGGCAATCAAGCCTGAAGGGGAGGGCAGTTAGGGATAAACAGGTTGGCAGAGGAGTAGTTAGGCATCAATCAGGCTGGCAGGGAAGTGATTAGGGGGTGATCAGGCTGGCAGGCAGAAGCAGTTAGGGACAATCAGGAAGGCAGGCAGGGGAGCAGTTGGGAGCCAGCAGTCCTGGATTGTGAGAAAGATGTCCCAAATTGGAGAAGCTGCAGGCTGGGCTAAGGGACACTGGCCCCCTACCCTACGCACGAATTTCATGCACTGGGCCTCTAGTAGTAGTAGTAGTACCACTACTACTACTAATAATAATAAATGCATCTTTTGATACAATTAGCACTACATGGCACTAAATTACATAGCCTGACTCTAATCTTTTGTTGTACCTTCAGGTTTACACAGAAATACAGGGAACAGCACACCAAGTAAAAGATAACACTCAGAAGCAGCCAGTCCAATTAGGACGTGAGCGGTGTCACAGGACAACTGAGCCCGATCTTCTTGCAGGAAAATAAAGCCTTTGTGGGTTGGGGGCAATAGTAGATTAAAAGTGACTTAAGCGACATAAAAACTAACTGCAACATGTGGACCTTGTTTGGATGCCCGTTTATACAAAGCAATGGCCAAAAGACATGTTTAGGTTCATGGGACATGTGGATATGACTTGAGTATCAGAGAATGTGAAGACATTACTATTAGTGTTTTTTAGGTGTATTCGTGGCATTGTGGTTATGTAAGAAAATATTGAGAGATGCGAATGAAATATTTAGGGAAGAAATGCCATGAGGTCTTCACTATATTTTAAATACCTCAGGAGAAAAACAGTGTGTCTGGTAAGATATTTCCTATGGCACAGTTACCCTCTGTAGTGAGTAGTAAAGAGGATAAAAAAAGAGCAAAAGAAGAAAGAAGATAAAGAAGAAAGAAAAAAGTGCTTCCTATCTATAAGGCAAGAGAGTCTCAAAAGACGTTCAGACCCTTGTGAGCTAGGAGGACAGTAGGTTCAGAGCCTGTCTCTTCTATTGTATTCTCTTGGCAAAGCAGGGACTTCCTGGGGGTGGAAGGGAGGAAGGAAGAGGAAGGAGAGGAGGAGGAGGGTGAGGAGGGAAGAAGGAAGCAAGTAAGGGAAGGAGGGAGGGGGAGAGAGAGAGGAGGAGGAGGAGTGGAAAAAAAGGCAATTCTTGCTCAATGTAATTCCCCAAATAAGCAATCTCCATTCTAAAAGCCCGGCCTGAGAGAAGGAGCAATCCCATAGACAGATCTCATGTTCCAGTGGTGCCCTGGGCTAGTCAGTCTCAAAAGTGCCCTCTTTGGGGCTGAAACCAACCACGTTGTAATCTCAGGTGAACTTGCTTTTGTGAATCGCAACAGAAAGGCTGGATTAAACCCATCCAGCCATTAAAAAATGAATGAACAACCCAAAGAGTTGTTTAACTCTTTTCCCAGTTGGAAAATTTTTCTGCACCGGTAATTCAAACATAAGCGGATTTCCTAAGGTTTAATATCACCTTGTGCTCTGTCCAGAAATAAGAGTGAAATAAAGTTTTGTCTTCCCTTTTTTCAAGAATAGAGTGCCCCATAAATATCATTTACCTCCGACTTTTAGGCATGGCCAATTAAACACAATCAGGAACCGGAGCCAGATACCACTGTTTGCAAGCACTTTAATTTTGTGATTGGAGAAAAGAAAAACTGTTCGTTCCCTTCCAGTAAAATGCAAATATGTTGAACGCTGAATAATAAGCTACAAGCGGCGCTTGTCATTTGAGTTGGAATATGCTGAGGATAAAAAGAAATGCGGTTCTCGGTAAAGATAAACTCCAGTCTCACCAAGGACAAGTTGACCCCATTAAATACAAATTGAGAATCTCATCCGAGAAGGAACAAGAAATACACATCACCTTCCTAATACTTAGTGCGTTTAAAGTTAAACTTAATTCTTCCTCAAAAAAAAAAAAATACAGACAAGCAAATTACTTCTGATTTCATAAGCAAAGAAGTGTTATTTGAATCATACAAAAGACATGAATCTTGATAAGATTCACAGCTGAATGGCCAAAATAAAAGTTCTATTTTTACACTGGATATTCCTCAGTCACAGTAAGTTACTTGAAAGTGAGCTCTTGGTTTATCTGAAGGCTAACTCTTAAAATAAATATAAACTTGGAAATTTTTCCCAACAGTATGGTGAAAAGCTTTTAATAAAATGATAAGTTGAAAAAATAGCAGACTATCAAAGTATGCAGAATTACCTAGTAGAGTATGCAGGTATTAGTTTTATTGTTGCATTTACACCTTACACATATCTATATATCTATGTCTATATCTATATATCTATATATCTATATGTCTATATATATCTATATGTCTATATATAGATATATCTATATGTCTATATATATCTATGTCTATATATAGATATATCTATTTGTCTATATATAGATATATCTATGTCTATATATAGATATCTATATATGCCTATATATAGATATCTATATGTCTATATATAGATATCTGTCTATAGATATCTATATGTCTATATATATCTATATGTCTATATATATATCTATATGTCTATATATATGTCTATATGTCTATAGATATGTGTAAGGTGTAAATGCAACAATAAAACTAATACCTGCATACTCTACTAGGTAATTCTGCATGCTTCTATAGTCTGCTATTATATAGACATATAGATATATAACTTGTCTACCTAATATTTAATAAAAACAAATAGTAGACAGTATGTGCGTGTGCTATGTTTATTTGTTGTGGAGATATATATATATATTTGTGTGTGTGTATAGCATGCACACACACCCCAAAAACATGTTCTTAGTGATTCTCCATATAACATCTTTTTTGCAGGATTATGATCTATCGGGACATTATCATTTGTCAAAACCCTGCTTGTTCCACAACTGCTCTGCCTGGTAAGCATTAGGAAGACCTTTGGGAAAGCAGACGAAAAGAAATCTCCATCCTCAAAGATGTGTGTGTGTGTGTGTGTGTGTGTGTGTGTGTGTGTGTGAAGAGCTTCAGTGTAGCTTTATTAAAAGGGAGAGATGGGGTAATATGGAGCCAATTAGCTTTTACCTTGTATCTATGTTCTTTTCAACTTTTCCTACACACACACACATACCTACCTAACCTAAAATTACCATAGATGAGACATAGGCTTTCTGCAAACATAGGCTATACTTTCACACAGCCCGTAGCTCCCAAGGAGACAGTTCATAAAAACTAGATGAATAGATCTTGTCAGCATTAGGAAGATGGAAATGGCAGTAAGTAGCCAAGGCTCACGGGACAATGAGCTTTAATATAGTGCTAATGTCACTAAGGTCTAAACACTGTCCCCAATGATCTTCCAGGCAAAACAGGCCCCTCGTGGCCTCAATGTCTAAGCACCTGCAGATCTTAGGGGATCCCTGGCCCAGCTGGTCTACCTCAGTCTCCCACCTGCTCCTCTTCCTAAGACTGCCAGCACTGACCTCAGGGCAGCTCTCCGGGTGTCGCCTGTAAAAGAGGCTCAGACATTCCCCACCCTTATCATTGATGAATGCAGGTATTTTCCCAAAAACATGCGCCTTGTTTCCTCAGACATCACCATCGTCACGCACGCAGTTTCTCTGCAAACGTAGTGAATGTCACCTTTCACCGCATTCTCCGAAACCTCGCCCACGGCATGCGTGTGCAGGGAACAGTTACCCGGAGCCTGTTATCTTCCAGGCACTGTACCAGGTACGGGCGGTGACTTACTAGTAAACACACCTCCGTTTTGTCTCTGTCTCCCGGATCTGCTAGACTCTGCCTCATTCCACTCCCCACCCCCACCCCCAAAATAAAACTTCTCCAACTCCCACTGAAAGGCCAGGCCGGGTCGGCAGCTGGTTCCAGATTCACACCGGAGCTCACAGTTAAAACTGACTTCGGCATCGGGTCAGAAACCACCGTCTCATCTGCATCAGTCCAATCTCTCCCACCCCCTCACCCCCAAGGCAAACAGCTATTTTGTTCTACATACAAGGCCGAGAAGGAACATCTGGAAGATGACATCAGCATGACTTTTCAGTTGTAAACACACAAAATTACTTCTAGTCTAAGGGGGTGAGGGGAGAGGGAGGAGGAAGCAACCTGAAAGTTTGACAAATTTTCCTCCCATCCTCAATGCCAGTCTTCGAATATAACAGAATGAATGCCTCTGTTTTAAGTCCTTATTTTCAGACTTTTTATCATTTACAAACAACAGTTGGACGAGACATATTTTATTTCAGGTTTGGATTCTCAACTAGGGTCAGCCCTACGTCTTTAACAGCAGGACACTCTGCTATGTGTATTCTAGGCAACTGTCATTTCACTGCCTGCTCGCCCCATCCTCACGGAGCACCTGCCTACCCACCACTGAACACCCATCCAGAGGGAGGAGCAGAGGGAGCAGAGGGAGCAGAGGGAGCAGCCTGTGTCTCTGCAGCTCTGAAACGTAGCTGGGCTTGGATACCTGTTCCACCAGGCGCTGCCTGTGTGCCAAGGCACGTGGCTTAATCGTCTACAGGCCTCAGTTTCCACTACTGAACACGCATCGCTGTCGAGTGACCATCACGTGCTGGCCACTGTTCACACCACACGGCTCTTCTCCGGCCTGGTATTCTTGTAAGGGAAATACAAACCACTGAAACGGAAGTGTCAATTACGCACACTCTGTTGGAGGAGAAATGCTCCAGAGAAAACCGACAGCAGGAGAGGGAATATGGAGTTTTGGGGATGGGCTGTGGGTTACAGGGGGTGAGGGATCTCCTCCCCAAGAAGGCAACACCTGAACTAAGACTGATGGAGGAAAGAGCTGTCTGGATATTTGGGGCAAGATGGTCCCAGGCAGAGCGAGCAGCACCTGCAGAGGTTTTGAGGGTGAAGGGTGCCCCATACCTCTGAGGAACAGCAAGCAGCTGGTGTGACTGGAAGTACGAGTAAGTGTGCTGAAGAACGAGGTCCAAGAGGCAGAGAGGGAGGCAGAAGGAAGGGGTCCCCATATTTGCCTAATGAATAGCAATAATAAACAGCAGTGGAAAGTAAGATCGCTGGCATTTACTGTGTTCTAACTGCAAGTCCAGGTGGATTATGGGTATTATCCCCTTAAGAATGCAAAACTATAGGTTACTTTCATACGGATAGAGTTGACTTCCTGCTAGAATACACATAGCAGAGTGTCCAGAACTCTATAGAAAATATCTCCCTGAAAAAGTTTTTCTTTTAAATATATTATGTTGATTTTTTACAGAGAGGAAGGGAGAGGGATAGAGAGTTAGAAACACCGATGAGAGAGAAACATCGATCAGCTGCCTCCTGCACGACTCCTACTGGTGATGTGGCCACAACCAAGGCACATGCCCTTGACTGGAATCGAACCTGGGACCTTCAGTCCACAGGCCGATGCTCTATCCACTGAGCCAAACCGGTTTTGGCTGAAAAAGTTTTTTTTTTTTTCTGCCTTAACATGATTAAAATCTTTGCTAAATGCTGCAATTAATTTAACTTCCTGCCAAAACTGGTTTGGCTCAGTGGATAGAGTGTGGGCCTGCGGACTGAAAGGTCCCAGGTTTAATTCTGCTCAAGGGCATGTACCTTGGTTGTGGGCACATCCCCAGTGGGGGGCGTGCAGGAGGAGGCTGATCGAAGTCTCTCTCTCATCGATGTTTCTAACTTTCTATCCCTCTCCCTTCCTCTCTGTAAAAACTCAATAAAATATATTTTAAAAAATTTAACTTCCTCATGCATCTTGAAAATAAAAACGCAATTCCTTATAAACGTCAGGTGTGTTGCTAGTTTCCACATTATGGTTTTTGTTTGTGATTTTCCAATCTGTGTCACTACCACACTGTTCACTGATGCCACAGAAAGCCACGCAGAGTCCAAATCTGGCTTGAACAACATCCTTCGATTTGTCCCACGAATCGTTTAACAGACAGTCTTCCTTTTCTGAAGTGTCTGGTGTGATTCAATGCTCGAGGGTTACAAATCACACCTCCTGGAGCCAGAAGACACGGCACGGGTCGTTCTCGGGCCTGCTCCTTCTTTCCGCTGAACCTTCCCGTCCGGGGCATGCAGAGAGAGCTGCGCTTGCTAAACAGCTTTCATTAGGTAAGCATCAGACGTGCCCTCATCGAGAACCTCAGCAGACATTTCATGACTCAGTTTCCACTAATTAGAAAGTAATTTGAAAATATCCCCTGAACACAACAAGACTGTCCCGCTCAACCCAAGAAGCATTCACGGAGCACCTCTGTCGGAGGCTGGGGCGGTACAGACAATGCGGGCTGCTCCCCTCAGGAATGTACAGTCTGCACAGCCGATAGAATCTCAGACGTCCGACGTGAGAGTCTGGGCAAGTGCACACCGTGACACAGAAGGTGCCAGGATAAACGTGTGTGTGTGTGCTTTTAAAGAACTCACTGGCCAAACAGCAGCAGGTATACAGCTGTCCCATGTCTGGCCAAAATAGAAAGGAGTGACAGACTTTCTAAGATTCCAGTGTTAAACTGTCTCTGGCACCGATGGCAGCGTTTCAGCATAACCCTAACATTATAAAGTTGTTTCCAGCATCTCAAAGCTGATCTGGATCAGAATTACCTGGGAGAACTTGTTCAAAGCACCCATTCCCAGGCCCCACCCACTGGGAATTCTGGTTCACAGTGGGGCAGGGGGGCTTTTACAAAGCCTCCGGAGAGAGCGGGGGATCTGGCAGGTTGGGGGGAGGCAAGCAGCACCCGACTAAACGGACTCTGAGAACAACGAAGGTAAAATGTAATCAATGGTCTCTTCTTGCCAAAAAACAGACTGTCAGGCTAAGCCTGCCCTTTGATCTTCTCCACGCGGAGAGCACTCATATCACCTATGACACCACCCAGCTACAGAGCCGGCGACGTATCTCAAGGCCTAAAAACGGGTGTGCATGTTTCAATGTATGGGAACTTGAAAAATAAGTGACTGCGGGCTAGTGAGAAAAAACACAAGTGAAAAGAAATACAGTGGAACCTCGAGATACGAGTGCCCTACCATAAGAGATTTTTGAGATACGAGCCATCGAGCTAGCAATTTTTGCTTTGAAATACGAGCAACATGTGAGATAGGAGTCATTGCAAGGATCTGCCGGCTACACACGACCCACCAGTTTACCGAGACTCGAGCGTCTCATAGTTTCCCACGCCTCAAGGTTACGGAACGAATTAAACTCGTATCTCGAGGTACCGCTGTATGCAAAAAATCACTGACGGTGCCTCTTCACTCAAGAGGTGTCAGAACCTGAGTTCTTAGATATTTATTTTATTTTATTTTTTTAGTAAATGCCCCCAATCTGTTTTACTTTCTCTGTCATTGAACATCTACATATTGTCCTTTGGTTTTCGATGAAACATCCTATATATTTAGGATGCTGAAATGTACAGGATGTTTCATTGAAAACCAAATGACACTCTCTTCTTCCACCAGTGACCGCAGTGGACTCAAACTCCAAGCTGAGCGTCACACTGGCCAGCAGAGAACCGCCCAGGCTGGAGGGCCCTTAACACCTGGAACTTCATTAGGAAGGAGGGGTGACAGTTCGGGCCAGATGAGCACAAGGACACACTGACAGATGTGCAGTATTAAACGTGCACCTCCAAAGAGGAGCCCGAGAAACATTTTTAATGCTTAAGACACCCATGATCAAAATCCCACACATTTATTAACATTTCCCGATATGCCCAGCAGTCTGCTATAGTGACAAGACAGATCTCATCTAAACTTTCATCTTAAAAAAAACAAAAAAACAAGTATGTAACCAACCTTAGGAACCACTACCAACATCTCGAGTATCCATTTGACTGGGAATGGATACACACGGTTCAGTGGGGCGGGAGGTGGGGGAGGCAATTTTAGGTTACCTTTTCAGTCTGTTCTCATTTGAAAAAAACACGGGGTGAAGGAAGCTGTCAAAATACTCCGGACGAATTCGGTGCCATTCAATAACCGCCTTTACTTAGGGCAGAAGTGAGGGGAGGAGGAGGAGACGCAGAACTAAAAAAACTCCCCAATAAGTCGCTCCTCGCTACCGATCAATAATAAAGAGCGAATTCACCAGGATGTGCCTAGGACGGCCCGCGGTTTCCTGCTCTGACCCGGTGGGAACCGGGTAAGTTCGTGGTGGGCTCATCGGGTCCCACTGGGAGCCCAGAACCGGGTCCCGACTCGCGCTGACACCCCCGGGGGCCGCGTCACCTGAGTCCGCCCGGGGCGCAGGCAGCGCACTGGCAGGCGCGGCGCGGGCGGGCGGGCCAACACTTCCGAACCCGACTTTTCCCCCCAAAACCTCACGCACAGGGACCGGCCGGGGTCCCAGCCGCAGAGGGAGGGCCTGGCCGTCCCATTGCTGAGCCGCTCGGTCCAAAGGACGCTCCGGAGCAGCGTCCCCGCCGCGGACTCCTCCCTCCCTAAGGCGGCCCGGGCCGTGCGCTCCGGCCCGCGGCCAGGTCACCTCTCCGCGGCCAGGGGCGCCCGGAAGAGCGGGAGCGGGGAAGCGCCAGGTTGGTTCTCTCCATGGAGGGAGGCGCACGGGGTGGGGGGACCTCGGTGCGCAGCGAGCGATCGGGAAGCAGTCGCTGATTTTCCACCCGCGCCGCCACCCGCCAGATGGAGCCGGGCTCCGCGGGGCGCAGACGGGCACCCCGGCTTCCTCCCCCGCGCGCGCGGCCCCTCCAGGCCCGGCCCGCCGCCCGCCCCCGGCCGAACGCGCTCACTCACCCGGCCCGTCCGCCCGCAGCCGCAGCGGCGCGGAGGCCACGAGCAGCAGCGGCAGCAGCAGCGCCGGGGAGCCGCGCCGGGCAGCCCCCGCCTGCGCCCCGCCGCCGCCGCCGCCGCGGGCCCCGGCCCCCATGGCCGCGCCGGGCGCCAGCTCCGCAGGCTCGGCCTCCGCTCGGCGGGCGCAGCGCCGCCGCTGCCCGGGCCGCGCCGCCTCCTCCGCGGCTCCGCGCGGCGCCGGGACTGGGCGAGCGGCCGCCCGGCCCCGAATCCCATTGGGGCGGCCCCGCCGG
>PVJN01029439.1:0-26385 GCA_004026805.1 Lasiurus borealis | reverse complement strand
ACAACCTGTGAGTGTGCCCCATTTCTCAAAATGTTCCCTTAAACTGTCGTCCGTAGTTTCAAAGCTCAGAGCACCAATAAAGTTTTCTCAACGGCTCTGGTTTTTTTAGAGTCATGGCTCTCCCTCCTTTCCCCCCTCCCCTCTGTCCCTCTCCCAGGGGCCTCTGCCACAGCTGGAATCAGGCTGGGGCCTACAAGCCTTTTTAAAAGAATGGGTTTATTTGGCCATAAAAAGGACCAGATGCTGGGACACGAAGCCTGAACCACCCACAGCAGCGCTAAGTGGAAAAGGCAACATGACCGCTGTCCTGGTGCTGACCATGCTTGTTTGGAGGAAGAATGATGTTTGAAGAATTTACATTGACTACAGATGAGGGGAGCTAATTCCATCGATGAAGGGCCCTAAGGAAGAAGGGTTTGCTTCTTAGTATTGGTCAGAAAATGCAGGTGTAAGTAAGTGAAGGCTCCTGGGGTTCAGTGGCAGCTGGCCATTGGCTTTTTTTTTTTAATCTTTATTGTTCATATTATTATAATTATTCCTCTTTTCTCCCCCATAGCTCCCCTCTATCCATTTCCCACCCCACTCTCTGCCCTAACCGCCCCCCCCAGCCACTGTCCTCATCCATAGGTGTACGATTTTTGTCCAGTCTCTTCCCGCACCCGCCACACTCCTTTCCCCCTGAGAATCGTCAGTCCACTCCCTTTCTATGCCCGAGTCTATTGTATTCACCAGTTTATTTTGCTCATCAGATTTTTAATTCACTTGCTTTTTAGATTCACTTGTTGATAGTTATATTAAAAAAATATGAATAACAAATACATATTTTATTGATTTTTTACGGAGAGGAAGGGAGAGGGAGAGAGAGTTAGAAACATCAATGAGTGAGAAACATCTATCAGCCACCTCCTGCACAACCCCCACTGGGGCTGTGCCCACAACCAAGGTACATGCCCTTGACCCAAATCAAACCTGGGACGCTTCAGTCCACAGGCCAACACTCTATCCACTGAGCTAGACTGCTGAGGGCTATTGTTCACAAGTTTTATCTTTGCCTTTTTCTTCTTCCACTTCTTAAAGAATACCTTTCAGCATTTCATATAATACTGGTTTGGTGGTGATGAACTCCTTTAGGTTTTTCTTATCTGTGAAGCTCTTTATCTGACCTTCAATTCTGAATGATAGCTTTGCTGGGTAGAGTAATCTTAGTTGTAGGTTCTTGCTATTCATCACTTTTATTTCTTGCCACTCTCATCTGGCCTGCATAGGTTCTGTTGAGAAATCAGCTGACAGTTGTGTGGGTGCTCCCTTGTAGGTAACTAACTGTTTTTCTCTTGCTGCTTTTAATATTCTCTCTTTGTCTTTTGCTCTTGGTATTTTAATTATGATTTGTCTTGGTGTGGTCCTCTTTGGATTCCTTTTGTTTAGGGTTCTGTGTGCTTCCTAGACTTGTAAGTCTATTTCTTTTACCAGGTAGGGGAAGTTTTGAGTTATTATTTCTTCAAATAGGTTTTCAGTATCTTCCTCTCTCTTTTCTTCTGGCACCCCCATAGTTTTCAGTATCTTCCTCTCTCTCTTCTTCTGGCACCCTCATAATTTAGATATTGGTATGCTTGAAGTTGTCCCAGAGGCTCCTTACACTATCTTCATATTTTTAGGTTCTTTTTTCTTTTTGCTTTTCTGGTTGGGTGTTTTCTGCTTCTTTGTATTTCAAATCTTTGACTTGATTCTTACAATCCTTTAGTCTGCTGTTGGATCTCTGTATATTGTTTTTTATTTCAGTCAGTGTATGCTTAATTTCTAATTGATCCTTTTTTCATATCCTCAAGGGTCTCACTAAATTTATCAGCCTTTTCTAGAAAATTCTTGTAAAACCTTATAATTGTGGTCTTGAACTCTATATCCAGTCATTTGCTTTCCTCCATTTCTTTCATTTGTGACCTGTTTCTTTGTCTCCACATTTTGGCTGCTTCCCTGAGTTGGTAGAGTGGCTTTGTTTGCTAGGTGTTCTATAGGGCCCAGTGGCTTAGCCTTTCCAGTTACCTGAGGCGGACACTCTTAGTGCAGCCCATTGTGGGCTGTGTGCACAGTCTTGTTGTAATTAAGCCTTGATTGTTGTTGGTATCACTGGGAGGAATTGACCTCCATGTCAATTGGCTGTGAGGATCAACTGTGTCTATGCTGGGAAAACTTCTGTGCTGGATACACCCTTATAAGAGAAGACTTGCTTCAGTGGGGCTTTGGTGTTCACTGAGTCTGTCCCCTGAGTGTGTCCCTTATGGATCTGAGGAGTTGTAATCTGGATGGTCCTCCTTTGACCTCTGGATACACTGGCTCTTGGATCTCCAAGGGGG
Organism: Lasiurus borealis; assembly: GCA_004026805.1. Lineage (NCBI taxonomy): Eukaryota > Metazoa > Chordata > Mammalia > Chiroptera > Vespertilionidae > Lasiurus > Lasiurus borealis. Next base: position 24,034 of record PVJN01029439.1, on the reverse strand, counting down.
TACTAATTTAGCCTCTGCCTGAGGCCATCAAGCAGGAGCTAGGGAGAGATCTACAGATTCCTCTTCTTTGTTTGGATTTTGGAGGTGCCCAGATAAGGCCCAGCTGTAAAGCAATGCAAGCTGCTATGGGGCCTTGTGCCTTCTTCTGGATGTTCGGGTCTCACTGACTCAGCTGCAGTTTGTTAGGTAAGTTTAAAATTCAAAAGACCAGGCCATTCATATGCAAAAGCCTCTGTGTTCAGCTTGGATGGGGCAGAATCTCAAGGCAGAGTAAACAGCAATGGTTTCATGGGGCAGGATTCTGTCAGCCTGCCCTAAAAGGTCTCTGGGTCTCAGTGTCCCGCAGTAATAGCTGCAAGCACCTCTGAAAGAAAGCTGCCCTCAAGTTCTGCCCACTGCCAGACAGTCCAGTTTCTCCCTGTATGAGTCTGGGTCCCCAGAGTCTCACCTGGAACTGGGGTTCAGAACAGTCTGGAGCTTTTGTCTTTTTCCTACCAATTGAGAAAGACAGCTGCGAACTCAGTTGCCAGCCCTCTCCAGCACATGCGCCTCTGTACCTCTGCCTTCCACAGCTCCTCTGAGTCTCAGTGTGCTTTTCTCTTCTCTTCTCTTCTAGTTGTAGAATTTCCATTCAGCCAGCCTTCCTGTGGTTCTGAACGATGTCCATTTTGTCATTTAGTTGTAGTTTTAAAATTGTTGTGCAATGTAGCAGTTCAGGTGCTGACCTATGCTGCCATTTTGGTTTCCTGGCCATTGTCTTTTAGATAATCATGGACATAGCCACCTGGAAGTTAATTCAAAGTTCCAACAAATACTCAGAACTGTGGGCAGTCTTTTGTCAACCAGTTCCCAACCGTTAAGAGGCTGATGGCTCTCTTTCGCTCACTCTCCAGCCTCCTGTCATGTAATTTAGAACATCTCAGAATTTTTTTCTTGTCACCCAACCTGCTTTCTATAGATGGGTTCTTGTCTGGAGGTCCCCTGCTTTCTATGGTCCTGGTCATTTCACCTAGGCCAGGGTGCCAATGAGCTCATCTGACCAGCCATCCTGTGCTAATGGGGAAGGGCTAGAGGAAACCCTTCCCCACCCTTCCCCCTCACACACCCCAGACATTCCTCACTCCTATGCAGGAATGCAGATCCAAATCCAAAGCAAATGCCATCTCATCCTAAAGGTCTTCCTTGATTTTGCCCTGAGCTCTACACCACTTTACACCTCTCCTGGAACCCTTGCCTCCTTCAGGTAATAAATAACTCACGGTGGTCTGTAGGTCTGTACGGCACTTTAAAGTCTACAAAGCACTTTCTGACCCCTATTCCAGCCATAGCCACCTCCTCCTCCTCCTTCCCCTTCTCTTCCTCTTCTTCCTCTGCTTCTTAACCACCTTCTACGCCTGGGAAGACACAGGGCATGGTGGGTCAGCACCTGAGTTCTGGGTTCCCTCTACCAGCATCTGCTCTACCACTTGCTTGCTAGCTGCATAACTCAGGACAGTTGTTTATTTAAGTTCTCCACCTCTATCTCCTCATCTGTGAAATGGGGATAATAATAGTGCCTCTCCTACCTGGTTGTTGTGAGGGTTGAATAAGATACACACACACACACACACACACACACACACACACACACAGCAAGCAACTAAGTAGGTGTTATTATTTCACTAGGTCATATGCCAAACCCTACAGGAATAAAGAAAGCAAATCAGTTCTGTCATCCAATGTAAAAATGCGTTTAAACCAGATAATCTCTATGCTCTCTTCCAGCACCATTAAGTGCTGATTCTACCATGAGTCACAGTTATCTATGGACACATTTTAGCTCTTCTAGGCTATAGGAACCTCCTCAAGGCCCAACCCTCAACATGGGGACAGTGGACTGTCCTGCCAGGTCCATGTTAACATGTAATCAGAGCCCATGCCTCATCCCCAGGCATCGGGATGAACAAAGGAGAAATTCCTGTAGAGCATTTAGCTCAGTGCCTGGCACAGAGTAAGCTCCTAATAAAACAGTTACTCTTGTCCCATCTTACAGAGAGGCTCTCTAACATGATTGTTATAAACAGAGACTCTGGAGCCATACCGCCTGGGATCATCCTAGTGCCAACCCTGTGAGACCTTGAGCAAGTGAATTAACCACTCTGGACCTCAGTTTCCTCATCTGTAAGATGGGCATGATGCTGCCGAAACCGGTTTGGCTCAGTGGACAGAGCGTCGGCCTGCAGACTAAAGGGTCCCAGGTTCCATCCTGGTCAAGGTCATGTACCTTGGTTGCGGGCACATCCCCAATAGGGGGAGGGCAGGAGGCAGCTGCTCTATGTCTCTCTCTCTCATCCGTGTTTCTAACTCTCTATCCCTCTCCCTTTCTCTCTGTAAAAAAAATCAATAAAATATATTTTAAAAAAAAAGATGGCATGATGCTAACAACACACACTTAATGAGGATGTTGTGTGATTCAAATGACTTAATCTGAGAAAGACACTTAGAACTGTGCTTGTCAAATGCTTGGCGTACATAAGTGCTTTTGGTCATCATTTACAAGTGGGGAGCTGGGATGCAAATCTAACTAGGTGCCTGGACTATCCCAGAGCCTCAGTGCTAATATTAGACTACGTTCCTGCCCGGGTGATTCGTGGGCATTTGAACAGGAGCCTTCTCTAATGGCGGAGACCCCAGGAGTGGAGGAGAGTGAGTTAGCACCAGGGATCACTGGGGTGAGCAAGACCACAGGATGCCGTCAAATCATATAAAAGAAGTGACCTTTTCCTCAACTGTGTCTGGCCCCAGGGTTTTAGCATTTCATTAGGGCCACACCCCAGAAGCCCATAAATTGGCACCACCCACACCTTCCCTCTAGCCTGGAATCTGCAGCGAAACCCTCATTATGGCCTTTGGGGTAACATCAAAGCTGGGCCTCAGCTTTCCAACCCTGGCACTGGCCTTGAGGTGTTTTCCATTTCTGAGGCGTGATTCAGCCCTGGAGACAAGACCCAACAGGCACAGCGCATATCAGAGGAGGGCGGGCTGGGTGGTGGAGGGAGGGGAAGAAAAACAGACGGGTTCCTGCTGGGTGGGTCTCACAGCTGCTGAGCTGCGGGGGGAGGGGAGCAGGAACAAGCAGAGGGGGCATGCCCGCTGCAGGAGCTGCACAGAACACAGCTGCCCACTGACCAATTGACCTTCCTTGCAGTCAAATTTCTTGATTTACTCATGAATCCAGCTATGCTTCTAAAGCCCAGGTAAAGAACACTAGTAACAGTTCACACTTGTGCAGCACAGTATGATTTTAAAAGCCCTTTCACATGAATAGCCTTAATCTCAAGTTGCTTTTTTATAAATAATTTGATTCTCTTCTTACAAAGTAGCCCGTGGTTATTGGGGAATACTGGGAAAATATTTTAATGTAAATTAAAATTTTTCAAATATACCACTAGCAATAACATGTTCAGTAAATTTCCAACTAGTCTTCTTTCTAAGTCCACATACATATATAGTTCATTAATATTTTTATCTTTTTTTGGTCACTTGACATAAAATCATGAGCATTTTCTAATGTCATCAGTCACTCTACTGTAATAATTCAAAAAGTCTGCTTTTTTGCCAGACCGGTGTGGCTCGGTGGTTGAGCATGGACCTGTGAACCAGGAGGCCTGGATTTGATTCCTGATCAGGGCACATGGCCCCTCTGTGGGCCTGATCACCAGTAAAGGGAGTGCGGGAGGTAGCCAATCAATGATTCTCTCTCTCTCGTCATTCATGTTTCTATCTCTCCCTCTCCCTTCCTCTCTGAAAGCAGTAAACATATTTTAGTTAAAGTCTGCTTTTATTAGCATAGGTTGTCACAATTTCTGTAGCCATGGCCCTAACTGTTGGACATTCAAGAGGTTGCAAACATGTCACTATTACAAATAACACTGCCACGAACATCTTTTTTACTTATATTTTTTGTCTCTATATCTAATTATGGTCTAATGATAAATTTCTGGTCATTGAATTACTAGCTTGAAGCATTTGAATTTTTTTGAATACATAGAGCTGGATTACACTCCAGAATATATATTCATTAACAATCTCTCCTCCACACCCCCTCCCGACCCCCCAGAATGTGCTTCTTACTCTCTGTTTTGAGCCTGTGAGCCAGTGAGTTAGGTAACAGGTGTCTCATGTTACAGAGGAGGAAATTGGGAACGAAGAGTTTAAGTAACTGGCTGGGGTTCACACAACTGAGACTCACGCTCTAGCCTCCTGGATTTGCTGCCAGGGCCCTTCCCACTCTGCTTCCCAGACAAGGAGTGCTCTGAAAAGGTTCTCCTGAGAAATGGAGTGTGTCAAATTCTCTTTTTGTACCCATACTTGTTGATGAAGCCCTAGCTGGTTTGGCTCAGTGGATAGAGCCAGCCCAGATTCGATTCCAGTCAAGGGCACATGACCAGGTTGCAGGCTCAGTCCTCAGTAGAACAATGATTCTCACTCATCACTAATGTTCCTATTTCTCTCCCCCTCTCCCTTCCCCTCTGAAATCAATAAACATCTATTAAAAAAAATACTTGTTGTTAACAATATTTTTTAAAATCTTCAGTAAGCAGCCTACCAACCCTTTCTCAGAATAAGGTATTTATATGTATGTAATAAAATACATAGGATTATAAAAGAAGCCAGTCATATTAAAATATAAAAACAAAATGATAGGGTAATGCATTTGCTCCTTCATAAATGCATTAATAACAAAATCTAGCACTACATGTTGACGGGCCAGGGTCCTGGACATTCTTGCTGAGTGTGCCAGGCTGCTATGCTTATCCATCACGTGACGCTGAGCAGTTTCGGTATCTCGTCACTTAGGCAACCAGACCAGCCTATTTGCTGCTTGCTTCGTTTACTGCTTAAAAAGCCCTGAGCCCTTGGCCCTAAATCCCTCTCTTGTAACATAATCTACTGCATGTGCTCGTATCACCTGGCCCTCTGAGTTGGCCTGAGAGAGTTAGAGATCAGGGAAACAGCACAGATACTCTGACACTGACTACCACTTTGGCTGCAATGAAGTCTTTCATCTAAGACCCAGACCTTCCACGCCTTCTGTCAGTAGCCATGAAATTGTGACAAGCTGCCTTGTTAGCTTGCAAGTAGGGCGAGATCTCAGAGTCTTCGCAGCTCTGTCCCTGCAGTCATTTCGATGTGGTGGTGGGCAGAAATGCCATTTTGAGAATGTGCAACAGCTTTAATGCAGACTGAAAAGGCCTGTATTTTTATGGGTGAAAAAGACACTGGGGTTTGTTCATAATTGAAGGAAATGCTAAATTTCAGTTAAAGGGTTATGAAAATGTCAGTTGCTTTTTTCATTCAAGTCCACAGATTTTGTGAGAACTCTTGTCTGCTGCCAACTCCCCAAAAGAACACCAGAAAAACCTGTTGATCAAGCAAAGGCAGTCCAAGTCTGTTACGTGTGTACTGCAGTGAGGGAGAACGCCAACCAGACCAAGACTTGCTGCTATGTCAGAAGGGAGACTTCAAGAAAGGCTATTTATAGGACTTTGGGATCTGAGCTCAAATGGTTTAAGGTGGTTTTTCAAAGCAAAATAATAACAACAACAATTACAACAATAATAATAATAATAATAATGGGATTGGACACAGTTTGTGACATTTAAGACAGTTTAGGATTTGTTGACACACAAAAGTGAGGGTCTTGAAGAAAATCTTGATAAATAAACTTTGTCACATAAATGAGCTCATTGCCTATGTGAGCAGTCTGTGGTTCTGATAGGGAAGCAGTCGTCCCTCCTGTCCCCATAACCAAACTCAGAAAATTAATTTTTTGAAGCACACAATTAATCTATTTCTCTTCCTGGGCAAGAATTTCCAGGAAATTCTTGTTGATATGGGTGGTCTCGGCTCTTACTCCACAAAACCAACTTAGCCTGAATCTCCTTTTTCACAAAAGTGGAGGCCTGCCTCTTTTGGCCTCTTTTTGCCATTTGTCCTTTCCATACTGTGAGTTTACCGTGTGCCGGGCCTAAACCTTATACTCCTAGATGTGAGGTTTGTTTTTTCTATGTTTGTAGTCAAAATGTGTAATATCCACTACTTATAATCTTTGATTTTATTTCCTGCTTTTGAAAAAATTAATATTGTGTCATAAACATTTTCCCATCATATTATACAATCTTTATAAAAGCCATAGCTGGTTTGGCTTAGTGGATGGAACATAAAGAAAGGAGAGGGAGAGAGAGAGAAACATTGACGTGAGAGCAGAACATGGATCAGCTGCTTCCTGCACACCCTCTAATGGGAATAAAACCTGAAACCTGGGCATGTGCCCTGACCAGGAATCCAACCAGCAACCTTTCTGTGCACTAGCCAATGCCTAACCAACTGAGCCACACCAGCCAGAGCTGTACCTTTTTAATTGTGTGAATGTCCTACCTATCCAAAAATATAATTTAAAATAATCTTTTTTTGGCCCTGGCTGATGTGGCTCAGCAATTAGAGTGTTGGCCTTCACACTGAAGGGTTTTAGGTTTGATTTTTGATCAAGAGCATGTACCTGGGTTGCAGGTTCATTCTCAGCCCTGGTTAGGGTTTATGCAGAAGGCAACTAATGAATGTGTCTCTCTCACATCTCTCTCTCTCTCTCTCTCTCTCCACTCTCTAAAAATCAATGGGAAAAATATCCTCAGGTGAGGATTAACAAACAAACAAACAAACAAAATATATATATATATGTATATATACTTCTTTGAATATTAAAAAGTAAATTAAGTGGTAGTATACAAATTTATAACTTCTACAATCTAATCCAAGGTCTAACGTTACTATGCTATTATATTACATAACATTTCTCTCTGACTTAATAGAGTTTAATATATAAAATTAATTTTATAGTTTTCTGTTAAATTAGTATATAGTCACTATGTAATAAAGTTATAGAATGCAAATTTATTGCAAAACGGTAGTTATCAGCTCTGGCTTGTTTGGTTCAGTGGATAGAGTGTTGGCCTGAGGATGAAGGGTCCCAGGTTTGATCCTGGTCAAGGTTATATGCCTGGGTTTTGGGATCCATCCCCAGTTCGGGACGTGCAGGAGGCAGCCGATCCATCATTCTCTCTCATCACTGATGTTTCTGTTTCTTTCTCTCTCTCCCTTCCTCTCTGAAATCAATAAAAATATATTAGTTATCAACCATGCTTGTATCACCTGAAATAAGTCTTCCTTATTTTGGGAAGAACCATTTAAGTTAGGAGACAGCACAGCTATGAGGTTCCATGCTCTGGCTTTAAATGGACCTGGGTTCAAATCCGAATTCTGCCACTTCATAGCTGTGTGTCTTTAGATAAATATTTTAACTATATGTGTCTTTATTTCCTCATCTATTTATTTAATTTTATTACGTTTTTACAAGATTGGGAGAGGGATAGAGAGTTAGAAACATCAATGAGAGAGAAACATTGATCAGCTGTTTTCTGCACACCCCCTACTGGGGATGTGCCCAGGACCAAGGTACATGCCCTTGACCAGAATCAAACCTGGGGCCCTTCAGTCCGCAAGCCAACTCTCTATCCACTGAGCCAAACCAATTAGGGCTTCCTCATCTACTTAATGGGCTTTATACTACCTACCTGGTAATGTCATTATGGGAAACAGATATTATAACCCATGTAAACCATTGTGCTCAATAAGTGTTTGGTGCTTGTTTTTAAAGGTACTCCTTTTAGTTATGTATGGTGATCAACTTATCATAATTCTGGAGAATTTAAAGATTTGACAAAATTGCCTCTCTTCTTCCTATTTTCCTAATAACCAGGTTGCTGGGAAAAGAAACTAAGATGCCGCCTGGCAAGTGAAAATTTAATATCCATTGACTTCCTTTCCTTTTAAACTTTGTGGCAAACTGGGAAAAATGGCCATGCATTTCCCCGTTCCCGGACAAGAGACCCTTTGCAATGTCACGGCAACTTCTTCTCCCAAGAGGTGGTGTCTGCTTCTCCATCCTGTGAGGCAGGGCTTGGCCATGTGACTTGCTCTGGCCAATGGCACCGAGGCGATTATGGCCAAGGTAGAAACACAGAAGTGCTTGCACCCTGTGTCTTATTCTCTGGCTGCTCTTTGGGATCTGGAGACCGCCAGGCCAAGAACCCAAGGCTGCCTAGAGAAGAAGGAGAGGTCACAGAGGGCGGAGAGCTGGGTGTTACTGGAACTTACTTTTACCAGCTGAGAATGATGAAGGGAGACCAGGGAGTTCAGGGTGCATTCCCAGGAGTGACTTGGACAGTGGACAATGACATTAAAACTGGGGAAAGAAGGAAGGTGGGAGGTAGGGAGGGAAAGACAGAGAAAAGGGGGTAAGATCAAAACTCTAGGTCCCAGTGGAACCAGTTATTGGACTTGTGGTGCTGAGTGATTAGGGTCTAGGATGCTGGAAACTGAGGTTATGGAAGCGGATGGACTTCATAATCTGTGGGCTCAGTTCGAAATGAAAATGCAGGGCCCCTTGTTCAAAAAGCTTTTTCCTTTCTTCCAATGATTTCTCTTGTCTTGTTGTGGTCTTTCTGTTTGCTACTCCATGTCTAAATAAAATAAAATTAAAAATTTTAAATTATTAGCATGAATTTTTGAAATCGCATTCATTTTTTGATTTGAGAGAGAGAGAGAGAGAGAGAGAGAGAGAGAGAGAGAGAGAGAGAGAGAGATTTGTTATTCCCGGTATTTATGTGCACTGACCCGGATCCGACCACAACCTTGGTACCTCTGGGCAACAATCCAACCAACTGAGCTACTGGGGCAGGGCTGGCATGAATGTTAGCACTCACCGTTGCATTGTGCAGCCCCAGTTTTAAATGCAGATGTCATGGTATTTAACTCGCATGTGGAATTGCCAACATTACATTTACTGGGTGTTATGGCTTGTCCCCAGAGGGTGCCCTGAGCTGTCCAGGAAAGAGACGGAGGAGGTTTAGAAGGAGAAAGAGAAGTTCCCCCGCACCCTTACCCCAAGCTTGCAGCCAGACTGTGCTCCCCTGGGCACGAGGACGCTCTCAGGGTGAGTGCAGCCCCTTCCCAGGGCCCCCACCCCCAGCCCCAGGCGGGATCGCTCCCTCCACACGGGGCGCGGGTGCACTGGCAGAGGGCGATCTGGAGCAGGCAAGCCAGGTGTGCTCTGCCCACAGGTCCGCTGCCCGAACTGGGGCAGACAGGCAACCCTCCGACCGTACAGCCAATTTGTCGCACTGGGCACCGGGATATGGGTGCGCTGCCGGCGGGGGAAGGGATGGTCACCACCCAGCCCTCTCCTTGACCGCGCCCGCCCCCTGCCGGCGACTGGAGGTAGTAGCCGTGGAGGGGGGAGGGCAGGGCCTTAGGAGCCAACCCTGGAAGGCGGGACAGCGCACGAGCTGAGGCGCATGCTCCAGTGTCCTCTTGAGACTTCACCTCTAAAACTCAAATTTGAGGATGACAATTTTTTTTCAATTTTTTTAAATTAACATATTACATGTATACATATCTTTCCATTGCCCCCCCCCTTCCCAGGCATACCCCAATCCCCCAGTGTCTATGTTCATTGGTTATGCTTATATGCAGGCATGCAAGTCCTTTGGTTGATCTCTCATCTACCCCACCTCTCCCTAACCTTCCCGCTGTAATGTGACAGTCTGTTTGATGCTTTACTGCCTCTGTATCTATCTTTTTGTTCATCAGTTGATAATGTTCTTTATTATCCACAAATGAGTGAGATCATGTGGTGTTTCTCCTTCATTGACTGGCTTATTTCACTTAGCATAAGGCTCTCCAGTTCCAACCAGGTTGCTGCAAATGGTAAGAATTCCTTCTTTTTAATGGCAGCATAGAATTCCATTGTGTAGATATACCATTGTTTTCTGATCCCCTCATATGCTGACGGGCACCTAGGCTGTTTCTAAATTACAGTTATTGTAAATTGTGCCGCTATGAACATAAGGGTGCATAAAGGATGACAATTTTACATGTCAAGGCAATGACAGCAGAGCATGGGGCCCTGTGAGACTGCATTGGCCACACATCCCTGAAGCCAGCCTGTAAGTAGGTATTGTATCCCAATTATTGGTGATAACATCTATAGCAATGCTGTCCGATAGAAATAAAATATGGGCCACACATGTGAGCCACGCGTATCCTTTTAAATTTTCTAGTTAAAAAAAAAAGAGTTAAAAGAAGCAGGTGAAGTTAGTTTTAACTTACACTAAAACATCATCATTTTAGCGTGTCACTAATATGAACTATTATTGAGACATTTTTATCCTTTTTTTTCCATACAAAGACTTCAAAATCCAGTGTGTAGTTTACCCTTACAGCACATCCATTCCAATCCCTTCACCACATGTGGCTAGTGGCTGCTGCAGTGGAAAGGGCAGGTCTGGAGGACGAAAAAGGAAGCGTGTGGCTGCAGTCCTGTGTGTGCTGCTGCCACTCGGAGATTAACATCGGCTGCTAAAACAGAAATAGGACCCACATTTGTCAATCTCATTACGTTAACAAGCCACTTGGCATCAGAATTTCTGTGAGTGGTTTTGATGACTAGTGTGTGGCTATTTTAACATAAATGTTAATACCCTGTTTCTCCGAAAATAAGACAATGTCTTATATTAATTTTTGCTTCCAAAGATGCACTAGGTCTTATTTTCAGGGGATGTCTTATTTTTCCATGAAGAAGAATACGGTACACATTTATTGTTGAACAAAAACAAAGGGAAATTTATTACCTGTATACAGTACGGTAATAGTTGTCATCACAAACCAGCTCACTGATTGGCCGCACGCAGCCGGAGCTGTTCAGGCAGTGCGAGGTCTCTTTAAATCAGGAGTCAGATGCCGTAGGTAGCTTCGGGGGCCTTATATTCTGGGGAGGCCTTATGTTCGGGGAAGGCTTTATTATCGGGGAGGTCTTATTTTCGGGAGGATGCCTTATATTACAGTAAGAAGCAAAACTGGAAGTAGGTCTTATTTTCAGGGGATGTCTTACTTTCGAGGAAACAGGGTAGATTTAAAATACTCCTTTAAATAACAGTGTCATCCAGACATTCATTACACACTGGTTCCGATGCTAATGCTGAAAAACATAGCCCCCGATCCATGAACACAGAGGGCGAAGTGCGATGTGTTGCTTGCCATGAGGGAGGCCAAATCACCAACTACATGCTCCGTGTGGTTAATTTAAGGAGTGAACACCTTGGTAGATACTGGAAAATTCTAAGAAATAAAAATCAACATTCAAGCAGATACGTATTTGTTTAATCTGTACGTTTTTATTGTGCACAGTATTACAGATGTCCCCCCATTTTCCCCGCTGGGTCCCCCTTCACCTAGCCCCTATCTCCCCCGCTCTCACTATTGTCTGTGTCCACGAGCTATGCATATAAATATAAAACACTTGCAAGTTTATAAAATTGTTACATAACCAGGCAGAAAGGAAAAAACCCGGCCACATGGATTGAAGATCCACACCAGAGTAATACGCACCTGCGCCGGCCTGGTTATGCAGGTAAACTCTCCAAGAACACAAAGCCCTGTTTTATAGGTGTTGCTATGGGAGAACGTGAATGCTGCTAGGATGCTGACCCAAGGTAATCAATCCCCTTTTCCATCAGCCTCTTCCTTCCAGGAGTCACTTTACGGACGGACTAGCCTGCCACGTAGTGGTGAGAGCGGGAAACTACAGGCTACTTGAAAAAATATTTCATGCCTGGTGTTTGATACATCAAAAGAATAAATGTGACATAAAATAAATTCCTGTAAACTCACCATCCAATTTAAGAAAGAAACCGTTACCTATTGATGCATCCACCTGTATACCTCTTTTCTTATCTTATTCTGCCTTCTCACCAGTGGTAATACTAACTTGAATTTTATGTTGAACCATTTCTTGATTTTCAAAAATTTTGCATGTTTATGCTCCCCTAAACAAAATATTTAGCTTACTTATTTGATTGAGCTTTATAAAAATGATATAATAATCTTCTGTAGTTTCCCACAGCTTTCCTTTTCTATATGTTACTAGAGGCCTGGTACACAAAATTCGTGCACGGGTAGGGTCCCTAGGCCTGGCCAGAGATCAGGCCCCATCGGGGCCTTCCAGCTGCCAGTTGAGGCCTTCCTTCTGGCTGCTGGCCTTCCTTCCCTGGCTACCAGCTGCCGGCCAAGGCCTTCCTCCATTCTGAGCCACCCTCTGGTGGTCAGTGCACATCATAGCATCGAACTCCCATTCTCCAGGTTCAGCTCCCAAGGGGACACTTTGCATATTAGCCTCTTATATACAGTGGTACCTCGAGATATGAGTTTAATTCGTTCCATAACCTTGAGGCGTGGGAAACTGGTGGGTAGTGTGCAGCCGGCCGATCCAAGTGATTACTCCTATCTCAAATGTTGCTCGTATTTCAAAGCAAAAATTGCTCGTATCTCAAAAATCTTAGAGCACTCGTATCTGAGGTACCACTGTATATAGATATTTGACCAGATTACCAGTATGTGTGTCACTGTAGTGCATTCATTGCCTGAATAGCTATTTATTTTTCCATTCTCTTATCAATGGACATTTAGAAGCTTCCAATTTTTTGCTATTGTGATGATACTGCAATGAATATTCTTATGCATGTGCACCAAGTTCTCTATAGCATATCTAGTTTAAGTTTATAAAATATTACCAAAGCGTCTTTCATAGTTGTACCAATTTACAGTCCACATCCTATCTAATAAAAGAAAAACATGCAAATTGACCATACCTCCGCTACACCCACCAGCCAATTAGAGTGAGTATGCAAATTAACAAAGATGGCAGCCACTACAGAGCTGGAACGAGCAGGAGGTTTGGGTTGCCCCCAGTAATGGAGGAAGCCAAGCTTCCTGGCTGTCCCTGGCCTCTGCTTAAGGATACAAAGTTTCAAATATAGAAAATAAATAAATCCCAGATACCTGCTTCCAGCAAGCTCTGGCCTAGGCTTGGGTGGCAGGGGGGTGTGGCTGGCCTGCAAACCACCACAGGCCCTTAGCCAAGTCACCCCACACCCCAAGAGAACCCCTACCCTGATCTGGGACACCCTTCAGGGTAAACCAGCCGGTGCCAACTCATGCACCAGGCATCTATCCTATCTAATAAAAGAGAAATATGGACCTGGCTGGTCTGGCTCAGTGGATAGGACATCGGCCTGTAGACTCAAGGGTCCCAGGTTCGATTCCAGTTAAGGGCATGTATCTTGGTTGCAGGCACATCCCTGGTGGGGGGAGAGTGCAGGAGGCAGCTGATCGATGTTTCTCTCTCATCAATGTTTATAACTCTCTATCCCTCTCCTTTCCTCTCTGTAAAAAAATCAATAAAATATATATTTTTTAAAAAGAGCAATATGCAAATTGACTGTCATTCCAACACACAAGATGGCTTCCCCCATGTGGACACAGATGGCTGCCACAAGATGGCCAGCAGGGGAGGGCAGTTGAGAGGGACCAGGCCTGCAGGGGAGGGCAGTTAGGGGTGACCAGGCTGGCAGAGGAGGGCAGTTGGGGGGACCAAGTCTGCAGGGGAGGACAGTTGAGGGAAAATAGACCTGCAGGGGAGGACAGTTTTGGGGGAACCAGGCCTGCAAGGGAGGGCAGTTAGAGGTGACCAGGCCCACAAGGGAGAGCAGTTAGGGGCAAACAGGCTGCAGGGAAGCAGCTGGGCATCAATTAGGCTGGCAGCGGAGTGGTTAGGGGTGATCAAACTGGCAGGCAAAATCAGTTAGGGGCCATCAGGAATTCATGCAGGTGAGCAGTTGGGAGCCAGCAGTCCTGGATTATGAGGGGGATTGAGCCTAAATGAGCAGTCAGACATCCTTCAAGGGGTCCCATATTGGAGAGGGTGTAGGCTGGGCTGAGGAACATCCCTACCCCCTACCCCCCCATGCACAAATTCTTGCACCAGGCCTCTAGTATGGTATATAAAAGCTTCCTCTGATCCTCAGTTCCATCAGCACTTGGTGTTACTAATTTTTTTTTTTTTTTTTTTTTTGCCAATAGAGTTGGTGGAAAATGGTATCTTATTGTGCCATTGATATATATTTACCTGATTGTCAATGAGGTTGAGTGTGTGTGGAGGGGCAAGGACCAGACCGAATTCCCCCCATAAGGAGTCGAATTAAGGTCAGGGTGACCTCAGGCCTGGAGGCAGTAAAACCAGGTACCTGAGGCACACCCAGCTCTGAGAAACCACAGGGTCGTACAAACCACCCCTAAGAAGGACATCTGCATTCCAAGCTGCTTGCTTAATCAGAGTTTAGATAAAGAGTAATGCTTAGCCAATTAAAGTTAGCCAAGTCCTCCTGCGCTGAGGATAAAAAGCACTTGTAGCAGAGGTTCGGGGCTCTCGTGCTTCCCTGCTTGAGTTCGTAATAAAGGCTTCCTAAATTTTCCAATTGGCTGTCTGGTGGTTGCCTTTCTCGGGTGGGTTCGAGTCCCACCTGGGTCGCACCACAACATGTGTTTTTATTTTTTGTTGACAAATTGTTTCCTTTTTTGTACCTATTAATGTCTTTTGCCCACTATTCTACTAGTTTGTCTTTTTCTTATTTTAAGATTAACATCTTGATCTTAATTTTTTTCAGTTATGTATGTCACATATACTTGCACCCAGTTTTTATTTTTAGCAACCTTGCTGGACTCTCCTATGAATTCTAATAATTTGTCAATTTTGTTTTTGTTTTTTAATGTATGCAATTATATTAGCTATAAACAATGACAGTGTTATTTCCCTCTTTCTCCTTATCTCTGTCTTATCTTTGCCTCATTGAATAGAAGAGGTGATAAGAAACACCTTTGTCTTGTTTTGCTCTTAAAGGAGCAATGTTTTCAATGATTGCCATTAAAAATGATTGCTACTAGAGGCTTTTTAACAAATTCTTTTAACATTAGCAAGTTTTGTGTTATTCCTGCTTTTATCATTAATGGATATTGGCTTTTACTGAAGGACTCTGCTACATCTATTGAGATAATCATATAACTTCTCCTTTAACCCATTAATGGGATGAATTAAAGCTACAGGTACTCGCCCTAGCTGGTTTGGCTTAGTGGATAGATCATCGGCCTGGGGACTGAAGGGTCCCAGGTTCGATTTGGTCATAGAGCACATGCCAGGGTTGAAGGCTTGTTCTCCAGAGGGGGGCATGCGAGAGGCAGCCAATCAATGATTCTCATTATTGATGTTTCTCTCTCTCTCCCTTTCCCTACCTCTCTCTGAAATCAATAATAAACTATCAACCGAAGAACTTGTATGCATGCATTTAAGCCTAACCAATAGAAATGGACACCAGGGGGGGTGAGGCCATGAGTAGGGGGGAGGGATGAGAGAATAAGGACACTTATGTAACACCTTAACCAATAAAAAATTTTAAAAAGTATATTTAAAAAATAATAAAATAAAATAAAGTGACAGGCCCTTAATGTTAAATCATTCTAATATTATTGGGATAAATCCAGCTTAGTCATGATGAATTGTCTTTATTATACACTGTTGGATGTGATTTGCTAAAATCCTTCCTATCTAATAAAGAGGGAATATGTTAATTGATCATCGATCCATCACAAAGATGGCTGCACCCACAGCTGAGGTCAAGTTTCCATAAAGAGCCTTAAAGAGCAATCAGCAGGGTCCTGAGGCTATGCCCTCCCCCACTGCTGTGGGGCTTGACAGGGGACCTCAGGCCACAACCCCCACCCAGCAGGGCTTGACAGAGGACCTCAAGGTTCGCTTCCCATCCTGGTGCTGGACTAGGGGACCTCAGGCTGCAACCCCACCAAGTGGGGCTTGACAGGTGATCTCAGGCCACATCCCCCACCCAGCAGGGCTTGACAGGGGACCTCAGGCTGTGCCCCCCACCCAGCAGGGCTTGACAGAAAACCTTAGACCCTGTCCCTCACCCAGGGGGGCTTGATGGGAGACCTCAGGCCACAAACTCCACCCAGCAGGGCTTGACAGGGGACTTCAGGCTGTGCCCCACACCCAGCGGGGCTTGATGGGGAACCTCAAGGCACACCCCCTTCCCTGGTCTGGGCTGGGGGACCTCAGGCTACGCCCTCCATCCTGGCACCAGGCCAGGGGACCTGAGGCTACGCCCCATGCCTGGCAGGGCTTGACAAGGGTGGGACTGGCCAGGTCTGGATCTAGCCCAATGTGGGTAGGGGGCAGCTGGGTCTGGGTCTCATGCGATTTTGAGGTGCATGTGGGTGGGCGGGGACTTGACTCTGAGTCCCGTGGTGAGCCCCAGATTCTGACAAGAGGAAGGTTTTCATGTACATTTTACTTATTTTCTTTCATCCCTGACACTTCTATTATAGAGAAAGGGCAAATAACAATATTAAATTATTTCCTCTAATGAATCCCCTTTTAATGTGCATGAATTTTGTGCACCAGGTCACTAGTGTTGTTTATAATTCCTCAATCTATGTTCATGAAGGATTCTGTTCTTTTCTTTCTCATACAGTCCTTGACTGATTCTATTTCAAGGTTATGCTAACCTCATGTAATGAGTTGGGGAGTATTTTGTTGATAGTCTTTGTAAAAATTTGTATAAAATCAGAATAATTTGTTCTATGAAAATCTGCTAGGAATTGCCCTAAAACCAGCTATACTTATTTTAAAAAACAAAACACTGATTCCATTTATTTACCACTATTGTAAAAATCAGGCTTTCTTGATACAGCTTTGATACATTATAGTTTTCTAGAAGTGTTTCCCTTCTAATAAATTTTTAATGAATTGGTGTAATGTTATTCTCAATATACTCATGTTATCTTTTTAACCTCTTCTGTATTTGCAGCTTGCTTCCGTTATTTCTGTTATTATTTGGGCATGCTGCTACCTGCCCCACCCCACCTCCCTTTAAAATGAATCTTGCCACCTGGCCTGGTAACTCAATTGGATGGAGCATCATCCCAATATGCCAAGATTGCAGGCTTGATCCCTGATTAGGGCATACAAGAAGCAACCAATGAGGGCATAAATAAGTGATCAGTGGAACAACAAATCTCTCTCTCTCTTTTCTCAAGTCAAATAATAAATTAAAATATTTTAAAAAATGAATCTTATCCTGGTGGATGACTCAGTTGGTTGGAGCGTTCTTGTGTACACCAAAAGGTTATTAATTCAATTTCAAGTCAGGGCACATACTTGAGTTGCGGGTTCAACCCCTGGTCTGGGGTGCAACCAATCGATGTTTCTCTCTCACATCAATGTTTCTCTCTTTCTCTCTTCCACTCTTTAAAATAAATTTTTAAAAATCATATCCTTGGACAAGGATTTTTTAAGAAAAGAATCTTTCCAAAGGTTTGTCTATTTTATCTAGCTTTGGTTTGTTGGTCACCTCTGTTGTATGTTTGTTTTTCATTCCATTAATTGTGGCTCATCTTTATCTTTTTCCATATACATTTTTTTATTTGGTTTTATTCCATTATTTTCTTTTCCTCTCAGAGTGAAATATAGCCTATTCATTTTCAGTCTTTTTTCTTTCTTATGTAAGCATCAAAAGCTAAAAATTACCTTATAATTACCATTTTTCTGCATCCACCAGTCTTGATATGTAGAATTTTTAAAAGAAATATTTTTATTAATTTTTAAAGAGAGACATCTTTTGAGAGAGAACCCCCACTGGGGACTGAGCCCTCAATCCTGGCATGCTGGCGATCTCTGGGTGTTCAGGAGGACACTCACACTGAGCCACATCAGCCACGGCTGGCATTTTTATCACATATTCTAGAGCTGTGTCTATGAAACTTCCGATTTCTTTTATGATTTCTTACTTGACTCATAAATTATTTAGAAGTGTACTTTCTAATTGCAAAATCCCAGGGTGTGTGTCATTTATCTTTCTGTTACAGACTTCTAACTGAATTGCATAAGTTAGATCTATGATCATAGATCATAAAATGTGGCATATGTGAATCAGATTCTTTGAAATTAGTTAAAATTGGTTTCATAGCCTTTTATATGACCAATTTTGGGGAATGTTCCACATGCACTTCAAAAGAATGTATATTACTTGATTATTTGATGTAATTTGTAAATGTCCACTAAATCAAGCTCATTAATTGTGCTAATCAAATCTTTCTTGAGTCATCAATAATTTAGAGCAGTGTATTGAAATCTCCCACTATGTTAGTGGGCTAATTAATTTTTCCCATAGTTCTATCATTTTTATTCTATGTATTTAAGAGCTACTTTAATATGTACCCACAACTTTAGGATTATTATATCTTTATGATCATGATAGAAAGTCCTAATAATACTTATTTCCTTATAGTATTTTTTTCTAATATTATTAGACAAAATATAATTATACCAACTTTCATTTAATTAGTATTTGCCTGGTATATCTTTTTTCATCATTTTACATTTTATCCTGTGTACCTCTGTTTTAGGTATATCTAGAATTTTTAAAATCGAGGTCTGAGAACCTGTCCTTTAATTGTTTAGCGGCTAAACAATGACATATACTACTACCCTTTACCTCTTTGCACACAATATGCCTAATCCTCACAGCTTCCAACTACACAGTAACATTTAGTCTAGTCCAGTGGTCAGCAAATTCATTAGTCAACCGAGTGGCAAACCTCGGCTCACAAGCCACATGTGGCTCGAGAGCTACGGTTTGCCGACCACTGTTTTAGCCCATCTACATATACTTATTGTGGTTACTGATAATAATTAGATTTCTATCATGTGACTTTTTACTTTCTATTTGTGTCTTTGCTTCTGCTGGGTGCCAGGATGCCTACTGACCTAGGGCTACGTTGGCTCTATCATCAGAGTCTCGTTGGGAAAGTGGATGCCAAATACTCTGTGTTCCAAGTATATTCACCCGTGTGGACGTAAAGAGAACAGTCAGCTGCCCCTGGATGTAGCTCACCTGTGCCCAGAAGGTTGCTTCTTGCCTTTCCAGAGACTCAGGACAGGCAATAGGAGACAGAATTTAAAAAGGAATGTTTAATATAAGGAATTATTAAGCTGTGATAAAAGAATTATAAAATACATAAAGAATAGTAGGGCTAGAAGACAGGCTTTGAAGGGGGGCTCTCATCCCTAAGCTGGGGTTCAGACCTCACTGGAGAAGATATGGTTGCATGCCACTGGATGGCAGAGAACTTTTCAAGGTGATTAGGGGTAGAACGTACTGGAACTCCATGAGGCAGAGGATTCTAGGAAATGTAGTTTCCGCTTCTCCTCTGTAAGGCAGAGGAACCCTCAGAAATTGCGAGTGGGGCAGACCCTCAGAAACCTGAGCTAAGATGGAGTCTTCAGTCTGACTCCCACGTTGTCATTGGTCCAAGGGTAGGCTTCCCAGTAGCAGCTGAAATGAGCATTGGCCTCCCAACTTTCCTTTGCTTCCAACCAGAGTCCCTACTCCAGTCACAAGTCTATGATTTTTTTTTGTTTGATTTTGATGGTAGGAGACTTTGGAGATTTCCCCTACTTACTGCAACCCAACTATACATTAAAAATATCCCTCCCCTCCCTATCTCCCCTACCCCCACCACCCCTGCTCCAGGATCCAGTTTTTCATGTGGAGAATCTAGTCCATCACACTGCCAAAAGCAGAAGATCCAGGCTACTTTGAAAAAGAATGATTCCCACTCTGAACACTCCTCGAAACTCAATGCAATGATTGAATGTCACTGTGTGCAACAGAGAAAAAAAAAAAAAGAAAACCCTAAGAAATAACTGATTCAAACTTATGGCTGTTTCACAGAGGTATGTGAAGATCTGATGAAAGCCAGACATTCCAGAAAAACAATATCCTTAAAACGTGCTGCACACAAGTTCAGGTGATTCAAAGGTCCCTGATGCCCGTTTGTGGACCCTGTCCATGGAGAGTAAGAACCTGGTCCAGTGCTCTGCCTATGTGGCTCAGTGGTTGAGCTTCGATCTATGAACCAGGAAGTCAGGGTTCAATTCCTGGTCAGGGCACATGTCTGGGTTGTGGGCTGGATCACCAGTGTGGGGTGTGCAGGAGGCAGCCAATCAATGATTCTCTCTCATCATTCTCTCCCTCTCCCTTCCTCTCTGAAATCAATAAAAATATTTTTTTAAGAAAGAAGCCTGGTCCAAGAGAAATAAGGTCACATATAAAATCTCAGTCTAGCATTCATAAAGAGGCCAAAGCCATCAGAATTTTTCTCCCAATGCTTTTCTAAACATAAATAAAAGCCTTTCTAATTAAATGTTCACTATTTACCACTTTTAGCATTTTAGTTTTGTATTATATTAAAAAATTTAAAAACAGTTTTTTGGTTTTTCAAGTTGCATAAAAAAATTTGCAGTGGAATAGGCTCCTCGTGTAATTAATATCTATAATATCTTCATGCCTGTTTCATAAAGACCAAGCAAATTTTTACTAATAAGTTATTATAAAGGTTTATATTTGTAATAACTCCCCTTGCATAGGATTTTCATAACTTCAGTTATGTCAAGACCTTCATCAGGAACAAAGTCAGAACTCAAACAATGTTCTTATGGGAAAACAGAGTTTCATGCAATGGTCAGTTTTTTCAACTGTTTTCAGGAATGCCCGGAGTGAAAAACTGGATTGTCTTATGCATATTAATCTAGGCCCCTCACGTACCCTGCATGTCCCCCAGGGAAGGACTGGCACAGCAGGAAGAACTCCGAGACCATCCTGGCCTCTGCCGGGTAGCCTGGGGCAGGTTAGTTTACATCTCCAAGTTTCCATTTAATCATCTCTCAAGGAGCAATGACAATATCCATGTAACGGTGGAGCAAGGACACTAAGGCTGCAAGAAATATTGGTTTCGTGGTGCAGCTCAACAACTGCTACTGACTGGGTAACTGAGAAGTGGCTCTGGTTCATTGTCTAGCTAGGAAAAGGGATCCAGCTCTGTCACTTACAATTATGCCTTGCCCATTGTTTGATGACGGATCCTATAGCCAACCAAATAAATAGTTAATTTAAAGTCAAGCAACAAGGGCTCTTTACTTTGGCTGGAAATTTAATTCCCAGATAATCGTACATTATGTATAGGCTGCCTTGACCTGCGCCCAGTACAGGAAGATCACGGAAGCACAGAGGAAGATCGGAGCAGGTAGGGAGGTGAATGCCCTGGTTTAGAGCTTCCCTCTCACCTTGCTCGGATAAGGAACCTCCAAGAAACTCTAGGGGTTAACTCAGCATCAGAGTGATATTGATGTGGTTATATCTGCTGTTGTCTAGAAGTTTTCAAGATGAAAGAGCAGTTGAAATGGGCCCAGCTACTTTGGGAGACGACAGTCTGCAGTTCTTACAAAGTTATATGTATATTTACCGGGACCTAGCAATGCCATTCACCTAAGAGGTACCAGTATTTACTGAACAGAAATGAAACATCTGTCCACACAAAGATTTTTACATGAACATTCCTAGCAGCTTTATCAAAATCACTCAAACTGGAAACATCTCAAATGTCCTTCCACTGGTGCAGGATGTGGCACTTCCAGACAACAGAATTCTACTCAGCAATAAAGAGCTGGACTCTTGATACATGCAACAACACAAGTGATTTCAAAAGCACGGTCTTAAGTGAAGAAACCCAGAAAGAAAAAGCTAGATGATTCCATTCATATGAAACGTAAGACAAAACTACAACAACATAAAGAAGACCAGTGGTTGACAGGGATGGGGAGTGGTAGAAGTGACTACAAAGGGACCCGGGGAAATTTTTTTAAAATATACTTTTATTGACTTCAGAGAGGAAGGGAAGGGAGAGAGAGATGGAAACATCAATGATGGGAGAGAATCATTGATCAGCTGCCTCCTGCATGTCCCCCCACTGGAGATGGAACCGAAACCTGGGCATGTGCCCTTGACTGGAATAAAACCCGGGACCCTTCAGTCTGCAGGTCGACGCTCTATCCACTGAGTCAAACCAGCCAGGGCCAGATTGTGTGTTTAAAGAGTTCTCATGGGATGAGAAAGAGAGGGACTCATACCCCACCAGGCTGGGGATAGTTTTCATGGTGTTTTTTTGAGGGAAGCCTGGCACCCCTGCCAACCTGGACTCCCTTCTACTCAAGCGCAAGCTGCCGGCTCCAGACAGGATACAGATTTGTTGGTATTTTAAGGGATTGTAAGATTAAATGGGCCAGAGAGGCTGCTCCACACAGCCTCATCCTCTAATGCAGGGAGCCGCCCCTGGGTGTTATTAAATCTGTGGTTACATCACAGGCGCCTCAGCCCCTTCCTTTGGGGCCCAGCCGGCTTTCAAAGCCAACAGAAAGTGAGGAGATTGAGGTCACTGCAGAAAGCCCCAGCCCTTCTGATCAGTCTGCAGATGGAAGATGAGATTCACCAAAATTAAACCTGGGATCCAGTATGAGCATTGTCATTGGCTGACCTAGGGTACAGGACTTCAGCTCAGGACATTGATCTCCTCTGCTTCGAACAGGGACATCGCCCGGCCGGTGTGGCTCAGTAATTGAGAGTTGACCTATGATCTAAGAGGTCACTGGCTGAATTCCTGGTCAGGACACAGGCCCAAGTTTCAGGCTTGTTCCCTGGTGGGAGGCGTGCAGGAGGCAGCCAATCAGTGATTCTCTCTCATCATCCTTGATTCTCTCCCTTCCTCTCTGAAGTGAATAAAAATTCGAATTTTTAAAATCCAATATAAGATCCCAAGAGAAGACAGGGAAGAAAATAAAACGCATATAGGCATAGCTCAAACCCCTTACTTACATCATGGAGGGAACATCAGGTCGGGGAGACTCTTATAAATAAATCACCAGGGCCAAACTCTGTGCTAAGGGCTCCATGTGTATTATTACCCCATTTAATCACCACAGCCCTAATGCAGTGGATGCCACAGGCTTCTCCTTGCTGACTAGTAACTGAGCTGAGAGGGATTGAGCAATTTGCCTAAGTGTCCTCGCTGGTTAGGAACAACACCAGGATTGAAAGAAACTCAGGCACTCTGCCTCGGAGAGTTGTCAAGCTTTGCCATTTGTCTCTCTTCTCACAGGGAAGCTCTCTCCCCAGCAGCCTCTTGGGTTCGGATTGAGGCACAAGTCATTCCTCCCAGCTCCCACTCTGGCCCAAGCTTTAGGTCCGCAGGTGCAACAGCCTTTTTTTTTTTTTAAAAAAATACTTTATTAATTTTTTTTTATAGAGAGGAAGGGAGAGGGATAGAGTTAGAAACATCAATGAGAGAGAGACATCAATCAGCCGCCTCCTGCACGCCCCACACTGGGGATGTGCCTGCAACCAAGATACATGCCCTTGACCGGAATCGAACCTGGGACCTTTCAGTCCACAGGCCAATGCTCTATCCACCCAGCCAAACCACTTTCGGCTCAACAGCCCTCTTGACCTGTGAAGATGAGAGAGAATCACTGATTGGCTGCCTCCTGCACGCCCCGACCAGGGACCGAGCCTGAAACCCGGCCCGTGCCCTGACCAGGCATGCAAGATTCCTGTGGGCAACGATGCATTCTCATTTACCCCAAACATGCTTTCCGCTTTCCCAACCCTGACACTGAAGCCACAGCTAAGGCGCTTCCCCACAACTCGATGCCACCCCTCACCTTCCCCCTGTCACCAGGACAGCTGCACCCTCCGGCTCCACCTCCCAGCCTCCCGTCCCGCCTCCTCCGCCCCTCCCCACGCAGCGGCGGGACGGGGCTAAACGCCACAGGACGGCGCCATGCCTCTGCCCCGAACCGCTCCCCCTGGTTCTCGGGCTACAGGCAGGGTCTGGTCCGCTCCTCGCCCCCGGCACCCTCCCGCTCTTCCTGCACTGGTTTCTGTTCCTCCCAGCACCAGCGTTATAGTTGGTCTTTCTGCAGGTCCCTAACCCAACTCTAGAGCAACAGGCAGGCTCCGCCCACCCCCGCAAAGCTTCCCGCCCCCGCAAGCGACCCCAGCCAATCCGAGCCGCGACGTGGCCACACGCGCCGCTCCCCAGGGCCTCGCCCCGCCCCTTTCTGGAGGCGCCAAGATCGCGGCGTCCCGTCCGCCCGGCTGGAGGACGCCCCGCCTTCCCAGCGCCCTCGGTCCCTCTT
>PVJN01029438.1:0-26415 GCA_004026805.1 Lasiurus borealis | reverse complement strand
CCAAGTAAGTAATGTGTAATTTTATTAAAATTACTTAATTTTTAAATTTATGTTTGAATTTGTACAGAGCAAAACTCCTTGTCTGTGATATACAGTTCCATGTCTTCTGACAAATGTATGGAGATGTGTATCTACAACCATAGTCATAAAACAGAACAGTTAACTTACCTCCCCTCACTAATTCCCTCCTGTTGCCCTTCGTAGTCAACCTCTCTCCAGTTTTTGTTACCCACTGACCTATTTTTCATTGCTATAGTTTGGCCTTCTCCAAAATAGAATCTTATAGTAAGCAGCCTTTTGGCTCTAGCTTATTTCACTTAGCAAAAATGCATTTGAGATTATTCCATGTTATTGCATAAAATAACTTAATAACTTAAAATAACTAAATCAGCATCATTTAGATTTTTGCTCTAGTGATTCCCTTGAATGCCTGTATTAGTTTTCTATTGTGGCAGAACAAATTATCACAATCTTAGGGACTTAAAACAACAGCTATTTATTAACTCACAGTTTCCATGGATCTGGAGTCCAGGCACAGCTTGGCTGAGTACTCTGTTCAGGGTCTCACAAGGCTGCAGTCAACATGTCAGCCTAGGCAGCTATCTCACCTACGATTCACAATCCTCTTCTAAGCTTACTGGTTTTTGGCAGAATTCAGTTCCTTGCAGCTATAGGACTGAAGTCCTGGTCCTATCAACACTTTGACTGTTGTGCAGTGAAAGTGACTTCTGGTTTCTCACCTCCAGAATTTTAAGAGAATAAAATTTAAGTTTAAAGCCACTAAATTTGTGGTAATTTGCTACAGTAGCAATGAGAAAACCAATATATTGCACATTAGGAGAAAAGTGTATATCCGGAGGATGTTAAAATATAGTAGGAATTCTCAAACTCTTTTAATTGCCAACTCTGGTAAGTAATAAATTTTATATCAATATCTAAGATGAACAAACATCCACAATTGTAAGTACCCAAACAAATAATCAAAATTTTTGCAAGTCTATATTTACTCTACAAAGTATACTCTAATATTTTCTGTACTATTTTATTCTTTTCCATTATTTCATTTTTTTTAGTTTTTTTTGTGTTTTTCTTTTTTTACTGATTTCAGAGAGAGAGGAAGGGAGAGGTAGAGAGAGATAGAAACATCAATGGTGAGAAAGAATCACTAATCAGCCATCTCCCGCATGCCCCCTACTGGGAATCAAGCCTTCAATTTAGCATGTACCCTGATCAGGAATCAAACTGTGACCTCCCGGTTCATAGGTAGACTCTCAACTCCTGAGCCAAACCAGTTGAGCCATTATTTCTTTTTTTTAAAAGAAAATGCTGGATAGTACCCATTAAATTAATTTCATAATCTCCTAAGTATCTTGAAAAAGACCAGAGTTCAGGGAAGAGACTAGATCTTAGGAAAGGAAGATGGGGATCCACTGAGCAGCTCACAGGTGGTGTCATTGCCATCAGGGGCCTTAACAGTGCAACATTTCAGGAATTCTGAATTCTCTATTCTAATGGTTCTCAACTGAGGGTGATTTTGCAGGCCAAGGGAAATGGGCCAATGTCTAGAAATATTTTTGTTATTATAACTGGGAGATAGGCCAGTACTGGCATCAAGTGGGTAGAGGCTAGGGATGCTACTGCTAATCACTCTACAATGCACAGGACAGCCCCCACAACAATGAATTATCCAGCCCTGATTGTCAACAGTGCCAAGGTTGAGAAACCAAGCTCCAGTTGCCTCTTCCTCAACTGAGTTCAGATTGTATTCATCTCTCTTGAGCCCTTCTGCAGGCTTGTCCTCCTTTATGATGCCATACGGTCCAAAATTATGCCTTTCCTACCCAGCATAAAATATTCACAAGCTCTTGCGAATTAGGGTTGTGTTTTAGCCCATTTGGGCTGCTATAACAAAGACACAGACTGGGTAGCTTATAAACAGCTGAAATTTATTTCATACAGTTCTAGAGGCCAGAAGTCCACATCAGGGTGCCAGTGTGGTCGAGTGAGGTCCCTCTTCTAGGTTGCAGACTTCTTGCTGTACCATCATATGTTGGAAGAGACAAGCAAGCTCTAGGGAACCACTTTTATAGAGGCACTAGACCATTTATAAGGGCTCTAGCTCATGACCAATCACCTCTCAAAGGCCCTAACTCCTAATAACTTTACCTTGGGGTTAGATTCCAACATATGAAAATTGGAGTGACACATATTGAGACCATAGCAGTGCATGATAAGTGACAGCTGCATTTTAAAAAGTTTATTAATAAGTCAGAAAGCAGTGATCGGTGAAACATGAAACGTGCAAGAATCTCCTTGACACACAGTGGCTTAGTTCAGGCTGCTGCTCTGAGGGAACTAAACTACCCACACCTGCAACTTGTTTTCAACTGCCAAACTACAAAGTAGCTCATCTAGTTATCTGAAATGAGCTGCTTTGGGTTGTTAGATTTTACTAGAGTCAGACTTAAGGTACATTTGAAAAATCTTATGAGAGGGACACAGGTAGCACTGACCCACTGAAAGCTGAAAAGATAATGATTTCCACACTATAAAGCCATTTAGGAGGTTTTTTTTTTTACTCTAAATATAATTTTACCAGTCCCTAATTCTAAGTATTCCATTATAGGGCACAAGAAAATAGCTTAAGGGAAGAAGAAATAGTCAGTAATCAGCTTTTGTTGTTTCTACAAATAACTCCTATAAAATATACCAGATGTTTAGGAAATGATATTTAATTAAAGCGAACTGGGGCAACTCTCTGAGGGAGGCGCAGGCCACAGTCACAGGGCCAGCTCACGGGTAGGGGTGGGCGGTGACACACAGAGATAGTGGTGGTATTTAGTGTCCAAGGGGGGGGGGGTTGTGAAAATAATCTATTTTATCTTTCATGTTTTGGAGGAAGTCTTTGGGAAAAAATATCACATGTATTGTTAATTCCAGAATGAATGGTTTTACAGTTTGGGTATTATTGTCTCTCCTACTTTCACAGGGACAGAAAAGCACCTATAAAAATAAACGCCAGGAAGTGAAAGCTACATTACAAAGAAGGTTTTAAACATAATAATTAGAATTCCTGCCTTCTGAAACTAGAGAGCTTGACTATGGAAAATATCCGATCTTAATTTCTCTGTTGCAATATCTACCCTGAACCCTGGGGCAGGTTGGAGTGCTAATGAGGAGAGGTCCTAGGAAATCAGATTCAGGAGCTTGAATAGTTAAGGGAAGATGTTTAAATGAAGTTTCCAGAAGGGCATGTTCTAAGAAGAACAAGCCCTTTAAAGTAAAATACATTCTTTGCTAACCAGTCAGGACCCTTCTGTATTTGCATGTATGTATTTCCCTCTATCTACAGCAAAGACACATACTTTTTTATTTTTTAAGTGACCATTTTATTAAGTGCTGACCTAGTATTTGGCACTAGGCTAAGCACATTACATGGATTAGTTCATGTAGTCCTCACAGTAATTCTATGAGGTTAACAACATTGGTATTCCCACTTATATATTAGAAACCCAAGGCTTAGGAGATTATTTGGCTTAACAAGGGACCAAGCCAGGATTAGAATCAGGCGATTTGATTCTAGAGGTCATGCAGATAATCATCATGGAACACACAGCGCATGGGATTCTTTCAAGCCCTGCCATAGATTTATTTTATCATGGGCTCAAAGTGAATGGGATGGTTAAGGTATCAATTGAAATAGGAGAGGTCTATGTGTTTTTCTATTTACATTTTCCAGTCATATCAATTCTCTCCTTTTTGTAACTAAAATATATTTCACATATAACACTGTGTAAGCTTATGGTGTACAACATGTTGATTTGATACATTAAATATTGCAGTATGGTTACCATTAGAATTAGCGTCTCTATCACAGCACATAATTCTCATTGCATTTTTGGAGGGGGGAATAATTAAGATCCAGTCTTTTAGCAAGTTTGATATTTATAATATCACTAGAGGCCCGGTGCATGAAATTTGTGCACAGGGGTGTGGGGGCTTTCCTCAGCTCAGCCTGCACCCTCTCGCAATCTAGGACCCCTTAGACATCCCTCTTGAAATCCAGGAATGCTGGTTTCTAACTGCTCACCTGCCTGCCTAATTGTCCCTAACTGCTCACCTGGCTGCCTGATCACCCCTAACCACTCACCTGCCTGCCTGATCACACCTAAACACTCTACCTGCCTGCCTGATTGTCACTAACTGCTCACCTGGCTGCCTGATCACCCCTAACCACTCACCTGCTTGCCTGATCACACCTAAACACTCTGCCTGCCTGCCTGATGCCCCTAACTGCTCGCTTGCCTACTTGATCAACCCTAACCACTCACCTGCCTGCCTGATCGCCTCTATCCATCTCTGCCTCGGTCCCTGCCGCCACAGCTCTATCTGGAAGGATATCCAGAAGGATGTCTGGAATGACATCCGGGAGGTCATTCAGCTATTCGGTCTAATTAGAATATTACACCTTTATTATGTCTGTACTCACCATACTGTGCATTAGATCTCCAGGACTGATTTATGTACAAGTTGCAAGTTTACACATTTAAGCAACATATCTCTATTCCCCCACCCTCCAGCACATCATGCTTATAATATTTTCTTGAATTGTTTGCTAATATTTTGAGAATTTTTCATTTATAGTTATCAGAAGTATTGATCTATAGTTCTTTTTCCTTGTAATGTCCTTATCTGGCTTTGGTATCAGGATAATGCTGGCCTTGTAGAGTGCCTTTGGCAATGTTCTCTCCTCTTCAATTTTTTGGAAGATTTTGAGAACTTGCATTATTCATCATACTTTTAGACTTTACCAGTGAAACCACCTGGTCCTAAGGTTTCCTATGTTGAGATGTTTTGATAATTGATTCAATCTTGTTACTTGGTATTGGCTTTTATTTTCTACTAGTGGCCCGCTGCACAAAATTCATGCACATTAAAAGGGGATTAGAGGAAATAATTTAATATTGTTATTTACCCTTTCTCTATAATAGAAGTGTCAGAGATGAAAGAAAATTAGTAAAATGTATATGAAAACCTTCCTCCTGTCAGAGACTGGGGCTCACCATGGGACCCAGAGTGAAGTCCCCGCCCACCCACATGTGCCTCAAAATCGCATGAGACCCAGACCCAGCCAGCCCTCCCCACTGGGCTAGATCCAGACCTGGCCAGTCCCATCCTTGTCAAGCCCCACTGGGCAGAGGGCATAGCCTCAGGCCCCTTGACCCAGTGCCAGGACAGCCTGAGATTATTTGTCAAGCCCTGCTGGATGAGGGACATGGCCTGAAGTCCCCTGTCAAGCTCTGCCAGGCGGGGAGCTGCAGCTTCGGGTCCCCCGGCCCAGCACCAGAAGGGGGGCACAATCTCAGGTCCCCTGTCAAGCCCCACTGGCAGGGGGGCACAGTCTCAGGTCCCCCCTCAAGCCCCAGTGGGCGAAGATGCAGCCTGAGTTCCCCCAACCCAGAACTTTGAGGTCCCCCATAAAGCCCCACTGGGTGGGGGGCATGGCCTGAGATCCCCTGTCAAGTCCAGCCAGGCAGGGGGACCCAGCCTCAGGTCCCCTGGCCAAGTACTGAGGTGGGGACATGGCCTGAAGTCCCCCAGCCTGGTGGTGGGGTGGGAAATGCACCTGGAGTCCCCTGTCAAGCCTCATCAGGTTGTGGGAGCGGCTTGAGGTCCCCTGGCCCGGTGCTGGGGTGGAAAATGCACCTGGAGTCCCCTGTCAAGACCTGCTGGGTGGGGGTTGGGGGGCACAGCTTCAGGTCCCTTCTGATTGCTCCTTAAGGCTCCTTAAGGGAACTTGGCCTCAGTTGTGGATGCAACCATCTTTGTGAGAGTGATGGTCAATTATTAGATAGGATTTGTTCTTGATTCAGTCTTGGTAGGTTGTATTTCTGGGATTTACCTGATTGTCTAATTTGTTATCATATATTTATTTATAGTGGTCTTTTATGATCCTATGGTTTGTTTTTTTGTTTTTTGTAGTATCAGTTACAATGTTTCCTCTTTCATTTTTGAGTTTTCTTTTTTCTTGGTTCTAGCTAAATGTTTACCAATTTTATTTTTTTTTAAATGTCAGCTCTCAGTTCTGTTGACGTTTTCTATTGTTTTTCTGTTCTCTATTTCATTTATTTCCACTCTAGTGTATATTCTTTCTTTCCTTCTGCTAACTGGACTTAATTTATTCTTTTTTTCCTACTTCCTTGAGATGTAAAAATATGCTATTTTAGATCTAATTTCTTAATGTTTGCACTTGTTAAAAATGTCTTTCTCACAACTGCTTTTGTAGCATCTTATAGATTTTGCTATGTTGTGTTTCCATTTTCATTTGTTTCAAGGTATTTTTTATTTTCCTTATTTCTTATTTGACCCATTGGTTGTTCAGAAGTGTGTTGTTTACTTTTCACATACTTGTAGATTTACTATCTTTTCTAATTTAGTAAATTTAAATTTTACTAATTTCTAGTTTCATATCTTTTCTAGTAGGAAAGTGTATTTGATATGATTTTAATCTTCTTAAATTTGCTAAGCTTGTTGTTTTTGTCCTATCACATGATCTATTCTGAATGTTCTGTGTGCACTTTAGAAGAATGTGTATTCTGCTGCATTTGGATGGAATGTTCTATACATGTCTGTTCAGTTCATTTGATCTAAAATATGATTCAATTTCAATGTTTCTCTGACTTTGTCTGATCTATCCATCCATGGCTAAAGTCCCCTACTACTATTATATTGTCTGTCTCCCTTCAGATCTGCTAGTATCTGCCACATTTATGATTATATCTTATATATCTTGGTGGATTAGCCTCTTTATCTTTAGACAATGGCATTCATTGTTTCTTGTTACCATTTTCAGATTAAAGTATATTTTGTTTGATGTAAGTATGGCTACCCCAACTTTCTTTTGGTTTCTACTTGCATGAAATATCTTTTCCATCCCTTTACTTTGAGCTTATGTATGTCCTTAGAACTAAAGTTCTCTTGTAGGAAGCATATGGTGGTCTTGTTTTATATATTCAGCCACTTTGTGCCTTTTGATTGGTGAATTCAATCCATTTATATTTAGAGTAACAACTGGTATGAAAGGACTTATTACTGCCATTTATCAATTGCTTTCTTGTTGCTCTGTATTTCCATTGTTACTTTTTCTCTGTTTATGCCAACCTTTTGAAGTTGGTGGCTCATTGGCTTCATGACCTTGGATGTCAAAATCTCCCCTTCCCCCCTCAAAAAAAAATATTTCCCCAGGTTTGGGAAGTTTTCAATTATTATTTTTTTAAAAATAAACTCTCTGTCCCCTTCTCTCATCTCCTTCTGGATCTCCAATTATTCTAATACTTTCCCTTTCGATTAAGCCTTAGATCATTGTGGCTTTTATTTGTTCTCTTTTTTTGTTCTTAGTTCTTTTTCTTTGTTCTCTTCTGTTATTTCCAAATTCCTATCCTCTGTCACTTATTCTATCTTCTATCTGCTCTATTTTACTTCAGATGCTCTTTGTTGTAGTATTCATCTCAATGACCACTTCAACTTCAGAGTTTTTCTTTGGTTCTTTTTAAAATAATTTCTATGTCTTTAGTAAAGAGTTCATTTTGTTTGTGCATACACTTTTCCCCTAATATTATTTATCTTTCTGAGGTTTTTTTTTGTTAATTCACTGAAATTTTTTCAAAACAGCTATTCTAAATTCTTTATCAGCTAGATTGCAGTCTTCTGCAGCTTTGAGCTCAGTTGTTGTAGAACTGTATCTTTTGGGGATGACATATTTTGATTTCACATGTTCCTTGCATTTTTGCAATACTGTTTTCCCATTTGAAGTGGCAGACACCTTCTTAAATCTTTATGGCTGTTTTCCCATGGGTAGCGGTCACTGGTGTTGCTATGTTCCGGGTTTCCTCAGCGTTTGAATGAGTAGACCTTCTCCACTCTTGCTGCTTCTTGTGGCAGACTTCTTAAGCTTTTACATCTTTTTAGTTCTTATAACTAGGCTGACTGCTGAAAACCTTTATTTTGTTTTCTGGAAGTTGGCACTCTAGCTCCAGTTCGTAATTTCTCCCTTGCCCACCAGAATTTTTCAGAGCACCCCAGAATTGATCTCACTGCTGCACTCGGAAACACTCATAAAGATCCTCCACAGAGACAAGGGAGGTGTGAGTTTAGCAACTTCAAGTGATGTGGGAGCCCATGGACTCAATGGGGAGATTCTCCAGTGGGATACTTATGGGTGAACTTCCTGCTTAAGTCCTGAAGCAGTCATTAGCAGCCACTTATTAAATTCCCTTTGATATTCTTACCTGTTTAATTCCCTTTCTTCTCCATCCCTCAAGTCATGGAGGTTCCACCTCAGTACTCTGGGTGCTGCTGGAGAGAAACAAATTTCTCCAGCCACACCCCACAAAATGGATAGCTAGACATTCACTCACATCTTTCCACAATAATGACAGCTTAGCATTTTCCCGGGGTGGTGATGGGTGGTGCTAATGGTGTAGGGCTCTGCCAGAGTCTCCCTCTACACGGTTCACAAACTATTATCTTTTCTGGAGAAACTAAGATGGCGGCATAGGTGAATACCTAAACTGCTGCCTCCCATAACAATTTCAAAAACTATAGCCAAAGGATAGAATGGAAATCATCCAGAACCACAGGAAAGCTGACTGAGTGGAAATTCTACAACTAGAAGGAAAAAGAGGGGCTCACGGAGAGTCAGGGGAGCTGCAAAAAGCTAAGGTACAGAGACATGTGCATGGAGAGGACAGGTGGCAGAGAGGGAGTCGGAAATTCCCAACTGCACTGAACCCCAGATCTGACTGCACTGAACCTCAGTTCTGGCTGAGACTTATATGGGGGGAGTCTGGACTGTCAAGAAAAGGAAGGAGTGCATGTAAACTTAGGGGAGCCGTTAAAGGCAGAGGTCTAGAGGCACACACGCAAGTATGTGCAGAGAGGATTGACTGCTGATTGTGCTGCTAGCTTTTTCTAGTGGGAGAAAGACAGAATCTCCCAACTATGCTGAAATCCAGTTCCGACTGCACTGAACCCCAATTGTGGGTGAGACCCTGGAAACCCAGACTCACACGGATCCCTGGAGTGTACGAACAGAGGAGCTGTGAAAGGCAGAGTCTGGAGGGGCATGAGCATGAGTGCGCACAGAAAGGGCTACAACAAATATCAAGGGACAGTGAGACCCAGGGGCCGCGTAGAGCAGGACTGACTGGAAACCAAGGCTGGCTGCATAGAGCAGGACTGACTGGAAACCAAGGCTGTCTGCTCAGCCCTGAGATCCCACCCTATCCAAGCTAAACACAGAGGCTTTTGCAATTTTGCAAGTTTTGTATCAGCTGGCATAGACACAGCTGATTCTCACAACCAATTGGCCTGGAGGTTAATCCCCCACAAGTGAAACCAACAACAATCAAGATTTAACTACAATAAGGCTGTACACACAGTCCACAAAGAAGTGCACCAAGAGAGTCCACCCCAGGTAACTGGGGAGGCAAAGCTACTGAGCCATATAGGACACCTAGCACACAAAGCTACTCTACCAAATCAGGGGAGCAGCGAAAATGTGGAGACAAAGGAACAGATCACAAACGAAAGAAATGGAAGAAAACAAATGACTGGATATAGAATTCAAAACCACAGTTATAAGGTTTTTCAAGAATTTCCTAGAAAAGATGGGTAAATTTAGTGAGACCCAAGAGGAGATGAAAAAGGACCAACTAGAAATTAAACATGCACTGACTGAAACAAAAAATATTATAGAGAGACCTAACAGCAGACTAGAGAAATGCAAGAATCAAGTCAAAGATTTGAAATACAAAGAAGCAGAAAACACTCAACTGGAAAAACAAAAAGAAAAAAGAATCCCAAAATGTGAAGATAGTGTAAGGAACCTCTGGGACAACTTCAAGCGTACCAACATTGGAATTATAGGGTGCCAGAAGGAGAGAGAAAGCAAGATACTGAAAACCTATTTGAAGAAATAATGACTGAAAACTTCCCCAACTTGTAAGAAATAGACTTACAAGTCCAGGAAGCACACAGAACCCCAAACAAAAGGAATCCAAAGAGGACCACACCAAGACACATCATAATTAAAATACCAAGAGAAAAGACAAAGAGAGAATATTAAAAGTAGCAAGAGAAAAACAGTTAATTACCTACAAGGGAGCACCCATACGATTATCAGCTGATTTCTCAACAGAAACTATGCAGGTCAGATGGGAGTGACAAAAAATATTCAAAGTGATGAATAGCAAGAACCTACAACCAAGATTAGTCTACCCAGCAAAGCTATCATTCAGAATTGAAGGGCAGATAAAGAGCTTCACAGATAACAAAAAGCTAAAGGAGTTCATCAACACCAAACCAGTATTATATGAAATGCTGAAAGGTACTCTTTAAGAGGAAGAAGAAAAAGGTAAAGATAAAAATTATGAACAAAAAAATATCTGTCAATAAGGGAATCTAAAAATCAAGTAAATTAAAAATTTGATGAACAGCATAAACTGATGAATATAATAGAATCAGGGTTATAGAAAGGAAGTGGTCTGACAATTCAGGAAGAAAGGGGTAAGGGGGGTGCAGGGAGAGAGTGGACAAAAATCGTACACCTGTGGATGAGGACAATGGGGGGGGAGGTTAAGGCAGAGGGAGGGGTAGGAGTCAGGTGGAGGGGAGCTATGTGGGGAAAAACAGGAACAATTGTAATAATCTGAACAATAAAGATTTATTAAATTTAAAAATAAAATTCTTATCTTTTCCACTCTGATGGTATGCTGAAATCTTCCCTCAGGTAGGCTGAACTTCTATAAATTCTCTCTTGTCTGAATCTGAACAGAGAAGCACTCTCCAGGTTTTTTCTCCTACTAAGGTGAGCAGGGATGGGACAGGTTCACTAACTCACTCTAACCCTCAGCCCTTACCAGGTGTGTTAGTCTATTTTTGAAAGCACAATTACCTGAAAGTCCTCTCAGGTACCTTAGTGTAGGTTATTGGATCCCACATCTCCCAATGAGGCACTTCGTCCGTGGTTGGATGACTAATTGTTTAAAAGGGGGAAATGAGAAACATCCTACATTGACAAGATCTGACATCACTTTCTATCAATGCTTAGGGAGAAATCTATTACAGAAGGTAATTCTATATAATAAAAGGCTAATATGCAAATTGACTGAATGGCAGAATGATCGGTTACTATGATGCACATTGACAACCAGGGGGCAGAAGCTCAATACTGGTGGTCAGTGTGCTTTCACAGGGGGAGCACCACTTAGCCAGAAGCCGGGCTCATGGTTGGTGAGCATGGTGGCAGTGGTAGGAGCCTCTCCCACCTCCATGGCATCACTAAGGATGTCTGACTGATGGCTTAGACCCTCTCCCAGAGTAGACACAGCTGATCCTCACAACCAATTGGCCTGGAGGTCCATGCCCCCTAGTGATACCAACAACGTTCAAGACTTAACTACAACATGGCTGTACACACAGTCCTATGGGGTGCGAGCCTATGCCATCAGTCGGACATCCCCTGAGGGTTCCCAGATTTCGAGAGGGCACAGGTCGGGCTAAGGGACCTCCCCTCCCAGTGCACAAATCTCATGCACTGGGCTTCTAGTTCTAATATAGATTATTTCTTCCAAAATCTGTGATCTTACATGAATAATAGTTTAAAGCATCTTCACCTCTTCTTCACTTGCAATAGGTTATTCTTCAGTGTGATCCTTCCCCCACTTACCTCCCGCCCACACACACACAATTTTAACTTCTGATTTTGGAGTCTGAGTTAAGTCAGCATCTGGAGGCCCAGCAACAAGGCCCTAAGGATATCTGTTTTCCAACTAGATAGCATGATAGCTATTTTTTTTTTTTTTTTTTTTTTTTTTTTTAGCTCTGAGACTTTTTGGGTTAGACCTCAAAGAGATGTGGAGGAATAAAAGATGGAGACTCTTTTCTTTGCTAACAGTCTTTTTTTTTTATATGAGGAACTTGAAATGACTGGAGGGCAGTTGCACATTAAAGGTTAACATGACTCATGGTGTGCCCCTGAAGGAAGCATTTCATTTCTGGGAACCAAGACCTCTACACTTACAAATCCTAGAGTTGTGAGGACAGGAAGCACAAACTCTCCTACATGGGTCACTGGGAGTGATGTAAGTGGAATACTCCTACTCTACCACTTGGTGCATGAACCCAGGTATTCTACCTGTTGGAAACAGAGCATTATGTAAGGGTTGGTATATGTTATATATCCTAGAGAATGTTCCCTATCTTCATAGGGTATCTATCATCATGCATGCCTTTTTAAAAGATCATTATATTGCTCTATCAGTCCAGTAGCTTCCAAGTTGAGCAGCAAATGACATCCTTTGTGATGCTATGTAGGATTCCAGGTAGGTGCTTGAATAGTAGTGTTGGCTGTGGCTATGCAGCCAGGAAAGAAAAGCTCATACCCAAATTGTATCAATTCCAGTAAGGATTAATTCATTACCCTTTCTAGGATGGAAGGGTTCCAAACTTACTTGCCACCAAGTGGCTGCTTGGTTTTCTCAAGGGAAGGTACTGTATTATGGGCTCACCATTGATCTCTGTTATTGGTAGATAAAATACAAGGTGGAGCAAAAATAGGTTTAGAGTTGTAAGTACACAAAACAGTTTATTCTTATTTTTATTAATTGTGGAACTGAGGCTGCCACCCTTTCCTTGCAGTTAGTTCATTAAGATAATTTACCCATATAAACAACTATAAACCTACTTTTGCCCCACCCTGTAGCTAAATCAGCCTTGATGAGTAGAAGGCCCATGCCCTTACATATCTGGGCCTTGCCAATGGTATTTCCTCTGTCTGGATTACTCTTGCCCCACAAACCTCACAACTCCCTCCTTACTTCCAGGTTTTTATTCAAATATTACTTCATCAGCAATGCCTTCTCCTATCCCCTCTATATATCATAGTAACAGCCCAACTCACTCCCTACCTTGCTACTCTCTATGCCTATTTCTACAGCTTATTTATTTCTACAGTACTTATCATCACCTGACATATTATATATTTGTTTGTTTATGGCCATTTAAGTTTATGCTATAATATAAACTATTTTGTTCCCTGCTATATCCAAGTACCTAGAACAAGCCTGGCACATAGCTGA
Organism: Lasiurus borealis; assembly: GCA_004026805.1. Classification (NCBI taxonomy): domain Eukaryota; kingdom Metazoa; phylum Chordata; class Mammalia; order Chiroptera; family Vespertilionidae; genus Lasiurus; species Lasiurus borealis. Next base: position 13,276 of record PVJN01029438.1, on the reverse strand, counting down.
TGTTCAGTATTTACTAAGGGAAAAAGGAAGGGGAAGAGAAAGAATATTGATTGGTTATTTAAGCATTGTATGTCATAGAATAGAATAAACCCTTTTGAATGTTTCTTTAGATTAAAGTATGATCTTGCCCAGAGGTTTCGCTAATTTGGGCACATCCCTAACAAACAAAACTTAATCTTCCCATAATTCCTTTCCCCCACACCAACATCTACCCCCACCAAAAAACAAAAACAAACAAACAAAAAATGATGAAAAAAGAGAAAGGAGGAAATACTACCAGGCTGCCAGGCACTGTGTGCGGTACTGTATATAGGTCCATGAGAACGGGGACTTACTCACCTGGTACAGCAGGCACATTTGTCAAATGACTGAAGACCAGGGATCTCCATAAATGTTGCTTTGTATAACCTTCCTCTAAGACTTTTACACATCTGTGAATTGATGGACATAATCACCGACTGAATTTCCTGTTGCCTCAACCGGGAAGAGGCTTAGAGTCAGATTAATTTTATTTAGAAAAAAGTAGTGACTTTGCTTACATCTCACAAATCTAATGAAATGTTTCAGAGAACATTTGGGAAGGGAAAAACTGTAAGGAAAACTTGGTCTAATTGGAAAGGAACCCGACCCATTGTTCACAAGGTAAAACCAATAAGAAAATGTGAGTCAATTATGAGAAATCAGAATACGAGTGTTAGGACTTAGGAAAATAGTATAGCTTTGATTTTAGGATGGGCCAATCAAGAGGAGTTCCGAAGGGTTTTGTATTCAAAAGAAACTAAGCATTTGCTAAAATTATTTTTCAACTGAGCAAGAAGAGATCAAATGTGAGGTTTAAACCTTTATATGTATAAAATGGATTCTACAATTTTTAGAAAAAGATTTGTCATATACCATTCCAAAACTCATCCTAGACAATGTTATGAAGTACATTACTTTTAATTGTGAAATAATTGAGCTTTAGAATAATTCAGTGAGTTTCCAAATACATTGGAACTGCAGTTCTTGAAATTAATTCATGCCAGAAGGCTATCTCAGAAGGGATTTGTTTGAAAACCAAATCTTCCCCTCCTCCCAATTATAAATAATGTAAATTGAATTAATTCATTCCAGACCTCCAAATGATTCCATTTTAACCTTTCTCAATTATATTGTTTTTTGAACACTTTCATACTCTTAGCATTTTGAAATTGTGCTAATTGTTGATTTTGCCATGCCATATTAGTAGCAAGATCAAACACCCAAATAGCTCTCTCTCATACCTTGCAATTATTTTTTAAGCTCTATTGTTGTACTCACAACTCTCCTTTTCACTTTGCTGCTATCACTAACCTCCTTGGGACCCATAGGGACTTACTATAAGTATCTAATATAATAAGCAGCAACAAAAGAAAACAAAAAATATTCACAGAACAATTTCCTGAGATATTAAAAATGTGAGGTTTAGTGATAAACTGACTTAGACTTGCACATTCTCTCCTTTGTTTGCCACCTGAGAAACACATAATTGGTTATAGTATCCACATGAAAGGATTGTCCAGTTGAAAATTGAAGTTTTGTTTGATAACCAAGATATTTTTTCCGTCAACAACTTGGTCAAGAATTGAATTGTTCGAGATGGGAGATGCTGGAGAACTGAGGTCTGAGTGTATTAAAGACAGAAGTATAAATTTAACACATCGTCATTAACAGCTACTTAACAGTGATATAATATACTTTTATTTACTTTGTTGAGTAAGAGAGTCATAAAAAATTATTGCTAAAGTAGATATCAGGCAAACAGAAAGGTGCTTTAAGGGTCCAGTTACCTTGGAGTTTATTTAAACTAAGAGGAAAAGGTCAAAATGTTTTCATGCAATACATACTTGATTCTTTAAATAACAGTTGTGACAAATAACAGAAAGAATTAAGGAATGATATACTTGTGATCCATACAAAACACCACCAACATTTTGGGTTGTACATAATTTAAAGAAATGTTTCAAACACTTTCTGAAATACTGTTGTAGCCAATACATAGAAGCATGCCTTAGGTGGACATAGGAATGCAGTTTAGAAAAGAAATTTTTAAAAAATCACACTGAAACTACTCAATTTCTTTAAAATCACTGAACAAAAACAACAACATTGAACCGCCATATTGATTTTACACAACTTCTATACAGTACCTTGACTTAAATCCAAGAGCAAAATGTAAGACTCTCCTCCTCTATTTTTGGTAAACAACTGCATGGTAAACTTAGATGACTTTTCCCCCTGGATTTACCTGGGAGTGGCCTTTAAAATTTTTTTTTTATTTAAAAGAGGGCAGGTTTGGCACTTTTATACTGATGTCACCAATGTTAATATTTCTTGGGATCTCAGGAAGATTCATATTCTTTACAGCTGAAACAGCACGGGCTGGAGCTCCTGCTAAGCCAGCCTGTATACAGAAGCAAATAAAAGAAAAAGAAGATGTACAACTCAGGTGTAGCTCACCAAAAAACACTAAGAATGGAGGATAATAATAAGAGATTTTCATATAACAAGCTTAGAGACCAGATGGTAAGTTTGAATTGATATGGGATGGTTACATTGAAATACTAATCTATAAAGAGAAAACAGTTGACACATTAAAAAATACAGTGAATACATGCGATGATAATGTAAAGATTTAAACACAAATTAAACTGTACCACTTGTATATTACATATAATATTCAAATGACTAAAAGCTAGATATCCACCTAATATCTGGATATAACTGATATATAAAATAAGCATGAAGCATATTCTACATTAGTTTTTTATTGAACATCTCAAAACAATCATGATATATTTGGGGGTTTTGCTTTGACAATAACATTTGTTATCAATATATGCTGTGAAATAAAAACTAAAAGTAATAGGATCATGCTTGTTTAGATTTTTACTTAGGGCTAATGCCTCAAAACAATAAAAAAAATTTATTTTTTTTTAAATTATGGAGGCTATTCTAAACTTTTAAATAAAGTTCTAGGACATTTTTTAAAAATCAGGCTTTTACAGTAAAGCCTCAATTCAAATAGAACAAGTCTGCCTAAAAATGAAACTGCAACAAGAGAATCATTCCAACCTTTGATGCATTAGTAAATATATAACAATTCAAAATATTCTGTCATATCAAGTAGATTCAACAACATATATTTAGCTTATAAAATATAAATTTAAAGGATAGCATAAATGTAAAAGATAGCATATATAAAATTTAAAATTTATAAATAAAATTTAAAATTTTCAGTACCATCATTGTACAATATTTGGCTTTTATCTGAGTAGGAAAATTTATAATTTTGTTAAGTACTTTTGAAAGAAAATATGCTTAAAAATAAAAAAAATTAACATATCATTTTTCTCAAGTAGCTACATTTAACAGAATTCATATTTTTAAGGATTAATTTATATACAAATTTGATTTAATCAATTTTAGTCATGCTATATCATAAAGCCAACAAACATCTCAATTATGTGGCATACATTGTCTTGCACAAAGATGACAATTAAATAACACAAACAAATCCTCAACTTCGATTACATTACATATATACAGGGGTTGGCAAGAGTAGATTTACAGTTGTCTGTATGGAAAATAATACGATAATTAATAAATAATAATACAAGGATAAACTCTGTTTTGCTTACAACTGTAAACCTACTTTAGCCCACTCCTATATAAGAAACAACGTTCATATTATTAGAGACACTAATAAAGTCCCATTTTGTAATTTTAGGTCATTTTTCTTATGTAATCCTACCTTTTTGTTAATTAAAAAAATAGTAATAAAGCTGTTACCTGAGAAAAATCTTGACTGATACAAAATAGGCCAGTGTAAACTATTTGCTGAATAAAGGATACAAACATTGTTAAGCAATGAAATAAAAGCCATGGATTATCAAGTCAGAATTGGAAATAATAGAAAAATCAGTAAACTAATATTAATAGATGTAATTCTCACAGCATTGATAAGGGTGATATGGACAAAATACTCCATACCCAATTAAAGACTTAATAGAGCTGGGACTTCAGTTTTTGTAATTTAATAGTACTTAGTTGTTTTGATGTATTATTAAAAAGTTGATTAACCACTACATTTATACCTACCTGAAGTAATACAGTTTTTGTTACAACTTACTTCTCTCCCATTGCCCCCAAAGACAAAGATATGTATATTACTTAGGATAAACCACATTGAAAAGGGTCTTTAAGAATAATTAAGTTCAAATAGTTTTACCATACTTTTAACAGGAAGTATGTTGTCTGCCAAGGGAACAAAAATTATTTTACAAAATCACAGATATCCTGGAACTATTATCATTTTTCCAGGTAGAATAAATTTTATAATTTTTCTAAATAACAAACAATGTGCCACTATTTTTACTTTGAAATTACTATACAGGCTATAGGAAAGTATTAAGATATTTAAATATAAATATTTTAAAAGGTATAAATTATTAGAGGATTTTGTGAAAAAAAGAAAAGGTAGATATGTGTGTGTTTTACTGGATGTTATGATTATAAATAGTTAAAGTAATTGTTTTCAGTATTAAACTAAATATAATTATCAAGAAGCCTTTTTTTCCATAATACCCTATACCATGAACAGCTAAACTGAACTTAAGCAAAGAAAATGAGAATAAAAATGCAGTCCGTTAGGTTTCATTAGATTAAGTAATTTCTTTGTGACCAAAGATGGTGTCAACAGTTGGCTACTAATGAGAATATATAAAATCAATAGAGCAGTAGATTTAAATAGTATATATGTGCCAAGTTTTTATTATGTAAAACCAAAAGAAGTTTCTAAGTACAACAAATTACAATTCTTTTAAATATAAGCAACAAGCCAGACATGCAAAGGATGGTAACTACTCAGAACACGCAAATGGATTAAGAGAATCAAATTATTTCTCAAGCATGTTCAATACTTTTGTGTAGAATGTCATGAATTTAAATGGTACAAAATTTTAAAATTGTGATGTGTATGTCAATTAAGTTTTAGTTAAAGAAATATTTTAAGAAAGCAGATTCTACAGAATATAAAATGTTAAGGAAAAATACAAGGACTGTTGATTACTAAGTAGAAGCTTATATGAACTGTTAATGTTTATATACAAAAACTTAGGGCTTAAAAAAAAACTTCATGTTACCAGGTAGTCAACATCCTAACTGAACTGCTATAAAATCAATTTCATTTTCAGACGTCCATGAAAGTGAAGTCTGAAACATTTTCTTAAAGAATAAATTGTAATTTGCCATTAGAAAATCAATTTGCCAACACAGAAATGTAATTTTCATCTTAGTTTTCTTCTCAGTAAAGATATATTCAAAGCAATAAGACAACTTACACTCAAATTTATAAAAATGAAGTTTACCTGACTTCTTAGTAATTTATACAATTTAAAATGTAAAATGACAATACAACATAGTTCTTAAAGATTTAGGATAACATAGTTGACACAAGCAAAAAAAAAAAAAAAAGGAATGAAATCCTACTAGAGAAATAACTTGTTTCCATCTATGTTATTTTACTTGAGCACCACCATGGCACGTAAACTGCAGCAACTTCACTAACAAAAACAAATATATGAACCCAAAGCCATTAGGAATATGAATTAGATGAAGGAATGAAGTACAGTATATAAAAGAATGGTCATGTTTTCTCTCCCATGAGATTAAATAAATTAACAGAATTAAGAGAAAGAAAACAAAATGAAGTCTGCAAGTATACCAAAATGAGGCCAAACAGATAGAAGACTTATACAGACATACTCTTGGAAATTTCAAGCACTGGAATCACAAAGATAATAATGGATGGATATGATTTTTTAAAATTTTGTTTTTAAATTGCCAGACCCAAAAATAAACAAAATATGTGCAAGCAAAATTAAAAAAGCAGCATTATTAAAATATATTTAAGAAAATCTAAAAGCTCTCTTTTCCTCATACAATAGCAATTAAGTTTTTTGAAGGGAAAAGGAAGGAATCTAAATATTTATTTTATCTAAGACATAAAATACCGACCTACCATCTTAAAATATTTTTTAAGCCTGAAATATAGCATAAGAAGATGGTAGTTGGAATAATTTGTACAAACTAAAACCTTTACCCACCCTTCCAGCTGGAAGTTGGTATATGCACATTCAAAATTCTGACCTAACAGCAAAGTGAAAGAACATCAACATTAATAAACACAATACTAAATGGTTTCAGACTCAAAATCATTAATAAAATAATGGCAGATTTTTAAACATGTTTTGAATGAAATAGAAAATGCCAATATTTTAATTTCTTTAATGTATGGTAAAATAACTTTTAATCTGGGAACTTATAAGACTTCTGCTCTTTGCTTTAAAGGCAGTACTTTAATACTGCAATTATAAACAAAGAGATGAGAAGTACTAATGACAATCCTTTAGTGAGTAAGAATATAGTATTTTATTTAAAATTTTATCAATATTAGAAATATTTTATATAATCTTCATTTATATAATAAATATATATATATAGCACAGGAAGTGCCTGTGTGAAAATAATATAGTAGACTAATACCATTCATGGATTTAATATAACTAGTTTTGACCACTGTAATTTAGTAGAACAAAATAACTGCATGTCAACATAGAGGGGCAGAACCAACTCACAGTTTGACTTCCCAATATCTGTTACTTAAGCCCCTTTTCTTGTTCTATACTCTTTAAGAATAGAAACTTGATTTAAAAAAGTAAAAAAGCTAATTATTAGTTCTAGGTATAGAAGTTAAAAGACCCAAGTGGTTGATGGTTCTTTGTTAGAAAATAGCAGTTTAATATAAATTAAAAACTAGAATATAGAAATTGGCAGTGATTTGGATCAATGGAATGATTTATTTACTTTCTATTGCAAAGAAAAAGTAATATAGATCTAGGGACCAAATGTGATATACCCAGCATCATGATATAGCTTATGATCCTGGGATAAGATCTTAGGAAATCACTTGTCTGATGCTGCTTTTCAAACACATCCAGATAGCAATAATTTAGTGGCTAAATAGCTATACCACATTCTCAGTGACATTTTCCTAATTATAATTTAATTTGTTAGATTTTTTTCCTCCATAGGGCTCAATACAGTATTTTTGTTTTGAAGTTTTTAAATGGGGTCCTATAAACATTTTAATTTTTCCTGAAATGACTTTGTACAAAAAAGTTGTTGCTCATCTACAGAGAAATGTTTAAAAAGTAATTCAAATAGTTAACTTATGGTGTAAAAATAAAATTCAGAAAAGTATCAGAGAAAATTTAGTTTTATAAAGCTAGGAGTCTATTAAAAACATCTCTAATATTACCAATATGCTTTGCAAAAATACTCAAAGTTTATAATATTTTTTGTCTTATTACGACATGTTTGGATGTCAGAAGGTTCCTACAGTTGAAATCCATTTTATTTTGGTAAATGTATTTAATTCCATTTTTAGAACATTTAATTCACTTTTTATAATTTTGGACCTTGTTTTTTTTTGGCTACTTTTAATATGCATCTAGTAGTCAAAACTAGTAAAAATAATTCTGTTAAGATTTTGGAACTGCAGTACTATTTAACAATCATTGTTCTAAGCCTTCACTGCTTCCTACTTTGTGTGCAAAATTTTGAAGGCTCAGCTTTTGGGTTTTAAATTCACAGTTTCCAAAGTTGAGTAGGCAATTAGTAGAATCCTAATTTAGAAAGATGAGGGGAAAAAATCTGTGTTAAAGTAAGATTGGTTCTGCCACATGATGCTCAAAATAAATTCTAAATTTAATAAACAAAATAAATTTTCATTTCTACAAAATGTAATTTGTCAGTTAAATGACAATGTTTAAAAATAAGAACAAAACACTTAACCTTTCCTTTCACAATGCAGGCAGACAAAACAGAACAAAGATGACATTGATGATATACTAGAAAAATACACTAAGTCCAATAAAAGATGAAGAAACTACAAGGAGAAACTAGAATGAAAAATAGGCTACAGGGACTATATGGGTTCATTAACACAAAGAATTTTTGAGTCTGGCCTACATAATTAATTGCCTTTGACATCATTTTGCTTTCCCTTTTGTTAAAGTACATTTTTTCTCAAAGTCAGCAATACCTTGTCTACCTGTCCTGTCTGGGAGATTGAAAGATAAAGGTCTGTAAAGAGAAGAATGGAAAGAGCTAGAAAGATCAGGATGTTCAGAAAAAAAGAGGACTAACTTTTAAAAAGTAGTAACTAAATTCAGAATCATTTTTCATCTTAAAAATAACATGAAATACATAAAAACTAACAAGTCTCCCCAACCCATCCTCCTCCACCCACAGGGGGTCCTTTCATTCCTAGGCAGCTCCCTAGGTGCTTTTTAGATTTTTCCCAAATCCCACCAACTTCCCAGCTTAACCCTCCTTTCACAAGATCCCAATGTTACAAGCAAAGCATTTTTCTATCAAAGTAGGATAGCTGAAAATACACTGAAAGCATATCTTTGCTTCTTCTCTCTTTAACCAGTTAACTGCCACGATATTCTGAATTTAATTAAAAAGGTCCACCGCTTATGTCTATAGAAACTTATGGCGTACAAATGGTTAAAGATCTGGGTTATCTTTGCTCCTATCTGTCTAGGTATTGGTAATTAAACTGGTTCACTTTTGATTGATACTAACATTAACCCAAAATAACAAAATCTTCGAAACCTGACAAAGTAAAGGCACCTAGTTAGATCTATGTTATATTTTAAGAGCTGTATCTTAATTAAACCCGGCCTGGTTTTTAAAAGATAAATGCTATTCTAAATATCACTTAAATTAACTTTAAAAATAAGATAACCAGATCGTGTCATCAATTATGATACTCTGGATTTTAATTAAGCCTTTCATGATAAGTTTTTGCTTACATAATAAATCTTAATTAAATTAGTAATTTGGGTTTTTCTCAGTCATGTTTGGTAGATATAACCAATTTAAGTAACCTGGAAATACTCACATGAAAATTTCTGACATTTCAGTGTGTCTAGAATAAAGCTTGTAGACTTCCAAACATACTTAAAATACATGAAAATTACTGAAAAATTACAAAAGTCAACATTATTTTTCAACACAATTTCTTAAAATATGATCTGGACTAAATAGCCTCTCTTTGACTATTTTATAACTAAATATTAGCAGACATCACATGTAGAAAAACACTTACTAAACAAATGTTGGGGTTTATCCCCAGTCAGATTTAAAATATACTTTCAAGTAAAGGAAAAAAGAAAAACTAATCTGGTAGCAGATAACACTAAATGTATATTAAAATATTATTAGTGGATGAAAAATGGGAGTATTCACTAATATTCAGAACCATTTAAAATAATATTTATAGTACTATTCTTATAACTTTTTATCAAAAATATAAATTCTGCATTTCACTGCTCTTTAAATTAAAAAACTGCTTAACAAAATATCACTGCGTAATCAAAAAACAAATATCCATATGCAGTTATTATATGTCTTTTGTCAATATTATATACATCACGCTAAGGAGAAAAAGAAGAAAGAAAAAAGGACACCACCAATGGAAAGGAACTGAAATACCTGGAAATTTTCAATGTGAAAATTCTAGACAAGAAGTCTATATATTTTTACAGATGATTACACAGAATGGACAAATTACCACATCCATTCATTTTAGAGTGATTAATGGATTGTGTCACTATCTGTTCCTTGGAATTTAAAATCTATAATCATTGTTTTATAATGTAAAGTTTAACAGGTTACATAAATTGGTGAGATTGATTAGAGGAGACATCTGAGATTTGAGCTGTGGCAGAGAGGGAGTGGAGGTATTTAGCCTTTTGCCCTATGGTGCCACTGAAAAGGAACAAGATCTTTTGGAGGTACCTGTGAAAAGAGGGGAGCAGGATGTCTCCCTCCTCCAAATTCCTACCCTCTAGTGCGACCCCCCTGTGAACTTCATCCCAATGTGGAGCTGGGATAGAGCACAGGTTTGGGGGCTAAGTGAAAGACAAGGGGGGGATTTATGAGTCTCATGTAAACTTGTACGTTGAAATATTTATGTCTGCATATATATTTGGTGTGCATGTATAATGAGCCAATGAACCAGACTGAGTGTAAAAAGAAAATTTCAAATTATCATTTTAAGACTTTAAAAAACTACAGCTTAGAGTTTATAGTAAATCTTTTACTATACATTATGTATTGCAAACCAATCACACTAAATAATATTCTGAATTGTTTTCCTTGTCCTAGCTTAATCTAGTTTATATTTTCCCCTTTCAGAACCCAATACTTGAAAAATTGGCTATAGAACACACAAAATACAGTTACTTAAAAGAGCCATAATTTTAAGCTTTTCACTATTATAAGTCTTTCCTTTAGAAAACCAATAGGGATTGTAAATTGATAAGAAGAAATTTTAAGTAAAACATTGGAAAATGTTTTTATTAGTTTCAACTGTTTCTAACCCTCAGATTTCATATTTATCTATCATCCTGTGTTTTATTCAGTTCTAATAAGCATAGTATTAATTTTATTAAACTGATCCTTTAAAGTACCAACAAAATAATTCTTCAGAACTCACCTGTTGTAAATTAATGCTAACATATTTTAGTATCTTGCTGCTTTTATAGTACTTTATACCAAACATCTGAACTTGTACTAATAATTATAAAATATATTTTCCTAATCTGAGTTATGAGTATAAATACCAAAGGTAAGAATATCTCAAACAAGCATAGCACTGAATGAGATACTAAGACATTACCTATTTAAACTTCTGCTACAGTAATAAATAACCAAAATAATGTGAACTTGAAGGGCTCAGCTATAGCACCTGTCACTAATATTTAGCCTAGTACATGAGCGAGGAGTCACTAAATTCTAAAGTATGGCTTTATACAATGCTAAAGTCCTGCCTGGTCCCCATTCACCTAATTAACAGCACAAAGTTGGTACTGTATAACCAACCAAATCTTTCCCTTATAGAATGCAATAAAAGCCATGAATATATTTATCAATGAATAAAATATATGACTTAACAACTGGTCAGTGACCTTTGGGAAGGATCCAGAATTAAAAGATTAAGGCACTGCCCTGACTGGCTTGGCTCAATGGATAGAGCATCAGCCTGTGGACTAAAAGGTCTCAGGTTGGATTCTGGTCAAGGGCATGTACCTTGGTTGCGGGCACATATCCAGTAGGAAGTGTGCAAGAGGCAGCTGATCAAGGATTCCCATCGATGTTTCTAACTCTTTATCCCTGTCCCTTCCTCTTTGTAAAAAAAAATCAATAAAGTATATATAATAAAAGATTAAAGCACTTAATTTCCTTTTTCAATATGTACTCAGGCTTGCTAGGCACCTATTATAACTTACTATTCCCTCATGGAGAATTCCATTGCCTTTTCTCTCCTCTTCCAGAAATAGTTTTATAATGCTAAATTTATATATCTTTAAAATACAAGTTCTAAGATATCCTTGATAATTACTGACTAATGTTTTATAAAGCAAATATTTATACCATTTTCAAGTAAATAATTTCTTTTTTAAGCAGTAAGAATTTGGAATTGTGTTAATTACCCAAGGCAGGTATGACCATGGCCAAAAGAAGGATGCACAACTATTTGGTAGGTAGTAGCCACAGAACATTTTGCATACTAAAATATGCATATTCCATTTAAAAACTGAATAGCATATCAATTGTACCTAAAAGGTGATACTAAAGGACAAACAGTGAAAGCTACAATCATGCATAATTTATGACCATGTTTATCACCTTCATTAACTAGAGCACTTTCCATTCTTACCTCAGATTTCTCCAGTTTATTTTGTGCATCAATTTGTGTGACGATCTCATTCATGTTGGTCTCCAATACCATTCCCCCCATCACCATTTCTGCAAGAATATTGTGAACCTAAAGGGAAAAAAATAATACACACTCATAAAGAAAATTCACTATAAAAACATTTCATAATTCCAGTAGTTTTTGGTTTAAATACTACTGTGTCTACTTTATAAGTATGAGCTGTATAACAAAACAATTTGGAATGAAGGCTTATAACCCACTTTTATCACTACTATGAAGCTTTAGGTAGTTATAAATAACCTTTTTAAGTCTTATTGTAATGGGATATAAAACAGATAATAATAGTATCTCCTTCATAGATTGCTGAAAAAATTAAATGAGGTCATTCATGGAAGTACCCAAAACAAAGTAAATGATCAATAAATATCTAATGATATTTTTAAGAGAGGGGAGACAGATAAACATCAATGATAAGAGAGAATTATTGATCAGCTGTCTCTTGTACACCCCACAATCTGGGCATATGACCAGGAAACAAACTACAACCTCTTGGTTCACAGGTCAACGTTCAACTGAGCCACATAGAACAGGCCAAAGGTTGTTCTTTTTTTAATCACTTTTCTTGCTAAAAATTTATGCCACTTATTTTCAGACTAACTTATTCAATGGCTTAATAATTCAAAGCAATGTTAAGTTACATGAACTTCATACAGAAAAAAAATCTATATATATAGTAAAAATGAAATCTTTTCTAAATTATGTATTACCAATACTCAGTAATACTGATTAGAAAACTCAGTCATTCTTCCCTTCTCTCACCTCCAGCTTTTAAAAGGCTAGCAGGGTCCTATTCTATTCTTTTTCATCCTTACTATACTGCCTTAGTTCATTTCTTTCTGGACTACTGCAATAGATTCCTAAAGTGATTTCTCTGTCTTTTAATCTTCCACCTAGCAATCCAACTTAAAAAAAAATTGTCTTGCCCCCAAAATGTACAAATAAAGCAACAATGATGCCAACAAAAGATTATTAAAAAGATTGAATTAATTCAGAACAAAGTCTAAAATCCATGGCACTAAAAGCACTTCAAAATTAGGCCTCTTGCCCAGCTGGGTGTGGCTCAATGGTTGAACATTGACCCAGGAACCAAGAGGTCACTGGGCATATGCCTGGGTTACTAGCACAATCCCCAGTGTGGGGCGTGCAGGAGGCATCCAATCAATGCTTCTCTCTCATCATTGATATTTCTATCTCCCTTCCTCTCTGAAATCAGTAAGAATAAAAGCAAAAAATTAAGGCTCTTGATCAATAACAATCCCCCCTAACAAGAAGTGTGTATTTTATGTCTACGCCACCTCTCCTTTTCTGGCTGTGAAAATATCTACTAATCCTTAAAAATCCAGTTTAAATGTAATTTCCTCCATTCATACAATCCTAAGCAGAGAATAAAAATAGTATTCA